>OMLM01002547.1:6792-46997 GCA_900302695.1 Helostoma temminkii
TAATCAAAGTAATAGACCATAGTCTAGGTTGATGGCTGTAGGCAAACTGGAAATATCCTTAAAATAAAACAAATGTTAGTTCCAGTATTTGAGGTATAATACCTAAGTCTTGAAATTATTAAAAAATACATTTGTGTAAGGCTTCTAAATGGATATAGTGTTAACCCTCTAACTCTTAATATTAATGCACATTAATTATATTTCCAGGTTTATCACATATATTGTTTCTACTGAAGTTAGAGGAAATTCACAGGGTCTCACGTTTTAGACATGCATCTCATTTGTTTTTACCGTTGCTAAAAACCCACAGCTAGAAGAAAATGCTGTTCCTAGGAGAGCACTACTGAGAGACTGCACATGTATGATTTCTTTGGGTCTTAGCAGCTTACTGTAGAGAGACTTGTTTCTGCCTTGAGGATCAGATAGAAAGCAGTCGGGGCTGGGTTGGCACAATTTTGAAACTGGAGAGTAATCATAATCCTAAGGGCTAATAAAAGGGGGACGAATTTGAGGAGCACAGACAGAAATTCATTTGGACCAACCGGAGAGTGTGTTTTTTCACAGAGGAGCTATTTTTAAACCATGACGTCTAATGGTGAGCAGGGGGTAGTGTTCTTTTCTGACAGTGCTCAGGCTTTTTGACTCAAATCAGCACCTCTGTTTCACATCACATGGATTAGAGGCCAAGAATGAACAATGTGTGCAACGCTCTGGCACGGGCACGCATCAGTACTGCCAGCACACTTCATCCATCCATGCTGGCAGCCCGTCCATCGTTCACACTCTGCAGTGGGCCCACACCTTCCAAACACATCACCAAAGAAGAGATCACCTTTGGAAACATGATACAACAACCAGTGTCATACAACACCTGACTCCACCAAGCATTTACATACATAAACACAACACTGTGGCTTCATACTTTGACTCCTCAGTCACCTCTCTCCTTTTCTGATCACTCATGTGATTTTATCTGTCTATGGGTCTACTGGCACCATAATTCCCATCACACTGGCCACCTAGCCAATATATTCTCTCACCAATAGCCACTTCAGACCTCACTATTTGGGAGTGAGTGTCACTTGACAGCTTTGAGAGCAACAAATTTTTTCCCCTCACTCAAATTTTTACTATAATTTTAATGGAAACAACAGAAAGGTTTTCATATGTGCAAGTCAAATTAGTGCAACTTTATTCCTTCACATCAGTACTACATAGTGTAATTCAGTGCCTACGTTTCCTGTGTGTTCCCCTGTGTTCTCATTATCTGCCTGTTATAGGATGCAATTCTGCTGCTCAGCTCCAAACAAATTCACTGAGCATGTAATAAATACAGACAAGTTTGCTTTTGATACAAAAGAGGGGTGTGTTCTGTGGTTTTGGCATGCCGAAACATTAGGTTAAGTCTTTGCTTTCAACATGTGTGAATTTGTCTCTAACAATGTTAGAAAACCTTTCAGTATTACACATTTTTTTGTATTGATGTTGGCACGCAAGATTAAAAGACCGCAAGAAAAGAGAGATGTTGAATTAATTCCCAAGGTAATTTGTGAATAATCATGTGCCATTTTGGCTTTGTGGCATTCTATGGCAGCACAAAGACAATACTGGTTAGGGCATTTATGCTCATGCTCATTTTGTGTGATGTCTTATTTCTTTTCCCACAAAATACACAGATTTTGCAATGAAACAAATACTCACACAGGTGCTATGTCCTTGGTTGTGATGTCTCATGCAAGAAAATGCTGTTAAATTAGATTCTCTTCTCAACATGACAGCTATATGTATAGATATAAAACATGAGGAAAAGTGCAAGGTTGCTTGTGGCCTATAGTTTCTGTAAGGGAGGAAAAACTAATTCAAGCATGCGTTTATTCCTTTTTAAGTATTCAAAATAAATACCAGTTGCCAGATTTAACTGAGCCTTAACTGCCTGCATTTCTGTCAAGCAGTTACTCACACAGCACATGACTGTTTGCTTCATGTTTTCATGGAAATTCATTGCCCAAAATATTCTGCACCTGAGTATAGAAGCAAACGAGTAAATTCTGAATGGTTCCTATTGTATCACTCATGTTCTACTTGACACTTTGTTCCCTGTACAGAAACTGCACTCAAAAAAATCTCCACATCCTTTTTGTCTTCGTCACCACGGCTACCCACTGCTTGCGACACCTTGTTTCTTGCTCATCTGTCCTGTTAGAGTGCAGACTCCTACATATAATAGGAGATGTAAGATATTAAAAGATCACTAACGTTTGGCAGCACCCATTAAAGACAGACAGAGGTAAAGCCATTAAAAAAGAAACCAGGGGATTCCTTGATCCAAGAAAACATGCGTCTTATAAAATATTCATTGGTCTGCTATATCCAAGGATATACATTATGGTGAGAAAATGCTTCTAGTATTACTCTACAGTTGTGTTTGCCATATCATTTCATGAAATGCTGCTGTGCCTCCATCCATACTCAAGTATTTCCTATCAAGGTTTTAGCAAAAGTGCCAATAACATGGACATTCCTTTCATCTGTGAGAGCATGCGGGATATGTGTAAGTACTCTCTGAAGCCCTCGCTGGCAGCGTGATTAATTGACAAGTTGACTGACAACTCAAATGCCAGAGACTGTCATTACGTTCAGCATTCACCTACAAGCTAGGACACATATTCTCTCGCCTTTCACTGGATAGAAATCCACTTGACAGGGTGGTTTTGCCTATTTTAGTCACTATATTATCACTCATTCTCCCTTACAAAGGCTCAAATTAAATTCAATTCAAAATTTGGAGTAGCCAATTAACACTTCGGTCAGAAACACAACATAAAAGGAGGGATTTCTATTGAACTGATGAAGAAGATAGCACTGCTAAAATCTGCAATGTTTTTCAAAGTTGAAAGCAATACACTAAAAGGAAACTAGCTATAGCTTGGCTAGGCTTTCTGGCACATCTCACATATTGGTTTTATCTATACAAAAATAAATATGATGCTTTGCGCTCTTCAGGTCTTTGCATGCAGAGCCAGACTAGCACTTACCTTTGTTTCTAGTACAGTGGTTCTTAAATGTGGTCCTTAAGTACCACTGCACAGCTTCTTTTCCAACTATTCTTGCCCTTGCCACAGCTGATTACCTGGATCAGGTGTGTTCAGTCAATCAGAAGCTGGATGATACCAATTCATTCTCTTCCCCCACTCCACTCTCATCTCAGATGGTACTGCCCAGCTTCTGATTGACTGTTTGACTCCCCAGCTGTGGCTAAGATAGGGATAGTTGATAGTGAGAACCCATGTTCTGGTATATGTAGCAGTTACGCAAACTCCCTACCTGATATAAAGAGCTAAGGTTAAACCTGAACTTCCAGTCTGCGATCCAGAAGTAAAAGAAACCTCATTCAAAATGGGCAGCAACTTAATATCCAGCCTTGGGATACAGTCTTTTTCAACAGTATGTTGTGTGACTTACTTGATGCACTACCCCCTAGGATTCCATCTGGCCATTAGTATTTAAATGACACGATGTGAGGAACAGAGTGACAATTGTGTGCCACTGGGAGGACGGTGTGGGGCTTACATGACAGTTGGACACAGAAACATAAACTGGATGGGAAATGTCAGACAATGGTCAAAAGCTAATGTGTTAATTTAAAAGAGGTGATCTGGAGAATTTTGTCCCTAATGAAAATTTTAAAATCAACTTATTATCAAAAACATGCTGTTGGCTTCCCCGAAAATGTTTTTTTCGCCACCACGTACGTAGTAGTTTCCATAAAAATCCAGAGGATTCAGCGGAACAAAACTTTTCTAACATTCTAACTGACAAAATCTGATCAATTTGACCAAAAAGGTAGTTTTTACACACAATGAGAAAGTTTTAAGCATATGAATGCAACCATGCTGCGATAACATAAGAATATTCTATGTTTTTTAAAAGAATTATAAAAGAAACATGTAATGTGCTGATGCTAATGGAAGAAAGGCTAATTCTCTGTAGCTTCATATCAAGCATAAATATCGGTATTACCATTTAATTCTGCACTGCAAATCACATAAGCGTATTTAATACACAGTATATTGTATCATGTCAGTAACCAGCAGTATGTGACGCATCCAGATTAAATAACTTGGGTGTGAGTGTGTCATCATTAATGCCCAATCTGGCTTCACAAAACCATGACAAACAAAAATAAAATCCATGTCATTCATGTCATGATTTATGATTCATGATAGCATAACATGAGCTGTGAAGGCACACCAATGAATCAGAATTATAATAATACACATTCTTACTGAGACATAGATGCACATAGTTTTAGATTTGTCTTCCTTAAATAGACAGAAGAAGCATTTTGAGATCACTTCCTGCTTGTTTTCTAGAAGAGCGTCGGTAGAGAGGTGAGACTCAAATGGCAGTACTTTGAGTCTGCAGGCTAAGTTTTAGACGTCATTTTCAAAAGCTACAGTACAATTGTCCAACTGATGTTTTTTTGTTTCAAAGCCTAAATAAATATACCATAACTATACCAGTGGCTATGTGTTATGAGCCTGCAATGAAAGTAGACATATTGATCAATGCTACATTCCTGAATATCATTTCAAAGTCCCTGAACATGCATTCTTTTACTGGGTTACTGACATAAAATACAGATGGCCTGATTCAAAAGCAGAGAAACACAAAGGCTCGTTTAATGGCACCGTCACTTGGAGACTGCCATCTAGACCTGGAAGTGCCCGCTCTGCACAGAATTCTGATTGCTGCTGCATTTTTTTTAAGATCCTCATCAAACTCTCTGTGACCTCAGTGTTGACCAGAGAAAAAAGCTGGCATGACTGAAAGACTGAGTGAGAGTGAACGATGACAAAGAGCGGGACACAAAACAGACAGCAGGGAGACACAAATAGGGATAAAAACCAAACCAGAGGCTTATTTTTTTTAATAAGCGGATCCAGGTTTCATTTATGAATTTCACATTGCTGCATCCCCTTCCACCCCCCCATCCTCATTTTCATGTGTAATGTTTTATTATAGTGTATTCATCATGTTTTTTTATAGGGGGATTGCTTACATGGAGCCATGCTAGAAAAAACACCACACACAAGTCACGAAAGGGACAGTTTTTGTTTATTTCTGACCGATATCAACTTGTGCTGCAACAGAGCTTTGCTGTCCCATTAGTCGAGGGCAGGTTGACACAACATCCAACTACAGAGATGGCATACAAATCCATCCGTGTTCTCCAGACAGTGATAATCCCTACTGATCTCCTTTCTGACTCCCCCCACCCCATCCTCCCCAACCATTAGACAATGGAGAGAGAGCAAGGGAGCGACAGAATGAGACTGAGGGGGAAACACAGAGTAAAGAATAGTGTTAGAGCATAAGAGAAAGGGAGGGATGTTAGGGGAGACACATGAGAGAGGCATATGAAGAGAAATATGGACTAAGCAGCTCCACATCAGCCTCCCCCGTGATGTCACAAAGGCTCACTGCTCTGCCATGATGCACATGATATGCTGGAGAGGATTAAGCAGTAATCACAGGGGTTTGGCTGTCCTCACAAGAGAGTATCTAAATCCCCCCTTCTCCCACCAGCAGTTGAGCCCTCTGCTGGCTCATCTGAGTGATGTACCTGGGCAAACACTCAAAGGTGTTGGGGAGGATTTTAAAACACTTCCAGGAAGAATGTGGAGGCCCCTTAATCACAAACATATGTGGCTTGTCCTCAAAAGGGAAAACATGTTTTTCGTGTACAGCAGGTATAAACAAACTCAGTAAGTTTCTCCAGGATAAAAAGGGGGACATTTTAATGTGGTTCAACCATTGTCCTTGTAAGTTTAACTTGATGTCAAATCATAATTTAACCACATTATTTGAACCACTTTTTTGGAAGTGGAAATGAGGTCAAAGGTTTTAAACAGCACTTGTTTAAAACCTGTCTAATAGCTCTTATTGCTTGACATAATGGAGTCCATGTTACAGCTGTGTTGAGTGGTGTCACCACAACCCTGTACCTCTACAATTACTGAATAAAATGATGAGCCAGTTATCATTGTCAGTGGGCACAATGGCAAAACTAGTAAAATAACAATTTTACTGTTAGAAATAAGAGCATGCTAGTGTTACAAAGTGCTGATTTTTAGTGTTTCATCTAAAACTGTTCCTGTGTGTAATGAATTACTACTGTATGTTTCATCTAAGAACAATATAATACAGTGTAATTGCTTATGCAGTATAGAAATTATAGTGAATGTTTTGTTATCCCTGGAAGCTAAGTCATGTCTCCATAAGAATCATATTTATAATGGCAATTAAATTGTAGTATTCATGTCATGATAAAAAGTTTTAGTAGTGCAGGTTGATTTCACCAAACTATTTCTAACTATCAGGGACATAGGGTACAGTATATTGTTAACTGCATTGTCTTTGACAGTGTAAAATAATACCAGAGATTGAAATAAACTATTCCAGCAACTATAGGCACCATATGACTCTTGAAAACAACTACTATATGTCTACTCTGAAACTTGTATAGGTTTTCTTCGCTTTAATAACTAAACTCTACACATCTCCTGTACAGGGAGTTATTAGTGTGACCTGTGTCCTTCTGCTTTGTTTGGACTCTTTCTACCAAACAATCAGATCCACTTTTTTTTTATTCTCTGCGGGAATTGTTAAAGACTCCATTATTCCCAGTTGCGTATGATACAGTGTGAGATTTTGAGACAGTCCATTCTGTTCACCCTGTTATGATATCTAGCCAAAACACATAGTATATCAATGAATGCTGAAAAAGACAGAGAAAAGATTGAAAATATTTCATATTTTTTCTTTTTTTCCACCCACTATCCTACATCGTGAACACAGTCTACTGAACAATGATCCTCCACGCCACAGCCGCCACATCACATCATTATCTCACAGTTATTCTTGTACAGTTGAGAAATGTGTGTACAACACATACTGTCATGCAAATAAAAAACATTGTGTATGAACACAATGTCCTGAATAGATATAACAAATACTTTTTTATTTCCTGAAATTTGCTTGACATTTGGCTGGACGCTTATAAGAGAGGCCATCTATGCTAAGTCACTGAGTAAGTTGTCTGCTGGCAGACCTTACCCTGATGACACTCTAATCTCTGATCCCTGGTAGACAACATGCCCTCTTCACCTCTCACCCCCAAATCCTCAGATTACAATAGTCAGCTGTCTGTCTCCTGTCTCAACACATCCGTCTGTCTTTCTAGTCTTTCCTCTAAGTTCTTCATGTCTGCTAGTTATGACCTATGATTAATCCAAATGAAAATGTATGGTAACAAAAGACCAAAAAAATAATAAGGATATGCTGAAACAAATATAAAAGTAAAACACAACAGGGTAAAGACACTGTAAATTAACCACATTGTTTATCAAACTACTGGAGGATGAGGAATCAGCACAAAAGGCAATGAGCTGTTTCCAGATAGAAATTTGTGAGGATATTCCCTTTGTTATGCTATGATATTTTTGATGGGATGTCATATTTCTGCCACACCACATTAGTAGATGAAAAACATACAGAGTAGCACAGCTTTAGTATTAGGCTTCATATATGTTTCATGTATAGGCCTCATTGTAATAATATTTTAGTATTCTATAATGCCATTGCAATGACACACTGGCCTTTACTCAGACTACTTCTCTTCAGTAACAGGACCCCACATAAGCCACAGCAGTGAAGTAAATAGATAAAAAAAAAAAAACTAAATCCTTACATATCCATTGCCACTTTTCTGTTAGAATAATTCTGATTTAAAATGTATTTATATTACAAAGTTCATTCTGCACGATGAAATCAGGCAAATGAGTAAGGCCCTCAGTTCATGCACCCTCCAATCACATTTAGAGTTACAGACACCTGTTAGTGAAACTTGGGAGCTTGATGCTCTTCACTACTGCGCTGTGCCATTTTCAAAATTGCACTACAATAACAGGGCAAAGAAAGGTCTGAGAGGTTGTGATAGGTGCTGCATTCCTGTAGGAAGAGTTTGATTTTATCATTCTGTAATCTAATTTCTCCCATGACATGTTTTTGTAAAGGTGCAGCAAAGAATAAAATCAAATTCTGTTCACAAAACAACATTTCAGAGAAGAGCAACTCCGATCTGATAATACAGTGACAGCATAAATAGGCATTCGGTGTCACAGGATGAAAACATTCTTTTTTTTTGCATACATTTTCTTTGGCCTTGAGAGAGAGCTGTCTCTTTCTATCACATCATTAAAGGTGCAGAACAGGCAAGCACCAAGGGGTTAAGGTGAGCTGGAAGAAGAGGAAGACTCAACTTTTATTTTCCACCTATCATTATGGAAGAAATAAGAGCCCAGTTGAAATAGAAGGGTGAGCTCTCTGTCCTTTTGGCCACCAGGGAAGAATAGTGAGGCTTAATGTGGCTCACTAAGACATGGATACACAGAAATACATCAGCTCTGCCTGCACTTTGCAACAGCTCTGGAAGTTCTCCAGAGTGCAGAGTGCAGACTGACCAAAAAAATGAAAATGGCAAGGGGAAAGCAATGTGGTCTTGCCTTTGACAACAACAGATGTTGTAATCCTGGCTGTACAACAGTGAAGGCACATATCTGTGGTGAGGATGTTGAACCACTGGCCCGGGGTTTAAAGCAACACTGCTTTCACAAGCCATTGCTCTCATTGTTACCCTTCTGCAGTCAGTCATGCAGATGCTCTGTGTAATGTTGTGCACTCAGTAATCGCAGGATTACAACTACTGTAACCAGACACTATCATGGTTTTAATCATGTCTTTCACAGACACATTTCTGTGTATTATTTGAACCTTTAAGTTCTCATGACAGAAGGGAGACACATATGCAGCTGCATTTTTGCTCTGCAAATACGAAATTATTATATGTACGACATGTGCCCTACTTTATTCCTGTCCTATTTTTCTGCTGCAATGGCTACATTTCACTGCTGGACTCATTCAAGCTCATCCTAATGTTAAGCATGTGAAATTTTGACATTTTGTCCAAGTATGGCGATGATAAGGTGCAACAGACATGAAAAAGAAAAGCGAGGTACACCAAAGACAGCATGACACAGAGGCAGGAAGGGCAAGAGGAACACAAAACATTATTTCTGGCAGCCTCTCCAAGCATCCCCGTCAGTCACTCTCATTACCATCCAATTGTGAGAGGAGGGCCACTCCATCCGACATAGTGGAACACAACCTGGCAGCTTCAGCACTGTAGGACAAGCCAGGAATCCACCACTGAGCCAGGTCCACGCTTTTGGCCCTCTCTCTTGTCCTACCTATGCAACTGTATCACATAAAAACGTCATTTCCAGATGATTTGTGCTCCCAGTTTTGATTATATGAGACTTGTGTCTCAAATAGCAAATTCAGTTAAATTCTATTAGGTAATCAATGCCTGCAACTTATGCAACTAATATATAAATGCTTTTCACCTTCTCCAGTTCAGTTTATCTAAATATGCCACCAGGATAAAAATCTATATTATCCTATTGCATCACATTTTGCTAAACACTATGCACCAACGTCTGTTGAAAAATTGAGGTTACAAGGACTAAAAGCTATTGAGCAATCCATCAGAGGGAGTGACTGGTCTGACACAATGCTGCAAAGAAAATCTGCAAATTTGAGGAAATAGATTATTATCCCATATGAATAACTCTGATAATCATCCTTGCAGATAATTCTTTATCCCAGTATTCATGTTTTGATGTTATTTAATTGTGTTTGCAATTGTGTTACTTCTGGCGTATTACCAACAGGGAATAGCAGTTTAAATAATCTGGCTGTACTGGTTTTCCACCATGATCAACACCTGGTGCAATCAAAAGTGGTCGCCATTAGAAAGGCTTTTATTACATGTTTACTCTTTTCTCTGTTGGAAACTGCAGGAAAACATTTACTTAAAGCAATGCCTTGTTTTTTTGACCACTTGTGACCTACCCTGAGCATGTGTGGGATTTGCTGTAAGACAAGCTGTACAGCTTTCAAATACACCAGCTCACAAACACAAGCCTGCTTTTCTCAAAGAAGCAGGGGTGAATAAAATGTTATTATTACAACATTGTCTATTACATTCCCCACCTCTTACCCAGTGACAGCTTGGATCGGCTTAAGCACCGCCACAGCCCTTAATGGGATGTGCAGTATAAATTATGGATGTCTATTTGAAAGTGTCCACCGGTGATTATAAGTGACCATGACAAACTTGTTTCTGCATGATGATCTTCAAATAGGTGGCCTGTCAGATTAGAAGCCAAACCATAGAAAATGGTTCAGATTGGGTACACATATACAGCTTCAAAAAATGTATAGTTCAAAATATAACTAATACTGTAGTTAGAAAAGTGAATAGGTTTTACTCTTAGTGCCTTAAAAGGGCATCAGTGTGCAATTTAACCTCCAGCTGCTTCACTGTTGCTGCTCAGTGGCTGTTTATGAGACTTTGTTTGAACTTAACCTCACTTGTTTGTTTAGTGTGAAATAAATTATATGAGTAGAAAACCAGGACAGTGCTTTTAAACTCCCACTGAGAGATTTTATTTATTATTAAATAAGAAAATTCGCTCACTTTCTCAAGAGGAAGTTCAAA
Source organism: Helostoma temminkii (assembly GCA_900302695.1). NCBI lineage: Eukaryota > Metazoa > Chordata > Actinopteri > Anabantiformes > Helostomatidae > Helostoma > Helostoma temminkii. The sequence continues at coordinate 17,417 of OMLM01002547.1, forward strand.
GTTATTTAAATGGAAGATGGCGAAAGAAAGAGGAAGACAAGGATATGAATGTGCGTGTTTTGTGCAGGGTTGTATGTTTTATATTCATGTACAGAAGAAAATGACACCTTTTATTAGGCTTCATGTGATTAGTTAAAAAACAGTCAGGACTACCGGCGTGGTTGTAGCTGAAATTTAAGTAAATAAAAGGCTTGAGACAGAAATGAGTCACAAACAGTAATGTGACCACAGCACGATATGAGTCAAAAGCTTACTTTCCCTCTGTTATTTGGAGCACCATTACACATCATCTCTTATGCGTCTGCTCTGAGCCTAAAAAGTACTGTACTCTTTTAGCTTTTCATCGTCATAGCATTACTGATACCCAACATGACATCAGCTGTCTGCACTTGTTATATTTTCACTGGTAATAGCACTGTGAGACAGAGGCAAACATGAATAGTGGGGATGACATGTGGGTAGAGACTCACGAACGTGTGCTTTACATACGAGTGCAAAGTGCTACAAATAACCAGAAACCATGCAAGCTAAATTGCCAAAGATTACACCTGCTGTCAAGAGAATCGCTCAGAGCATTATGAAAATGACAAAGAAAAAAAAACACACAACCCTCAGCATCTACTCTGGGTTCTGTTACATTAACTTACATGTAATGAGCTGTAACATCACATGCCATCTGAAAATGTGGATATGATCAGATATTCGCTGGCTGGCATTTATTCACAACCAAGGCTTATTTTAAATTCTCAGATTCTCAAGTGGAAAAGCTACCTCATGTTTCCCGTGCTGCAAATACAAAATGATGCCATTGAATTTGAAATTCTAATGACATTTAAACCATTTTAGAAACGCATTGCCGTACAGTACGTGTCAGTACAGCAGAGGATTTTTTTAAAGAAATTTTTAGCAATAAATCTTGCATTTCATCCTGGCTCATGGAGACAAGTGAGAAGAAAATGTGGCCCCTGCTGCCTTTGCTGTGATGTCAGTGTTTTGCAGGGCTTATTTTAAGTTCCACTACCTTGAAGTGTTGCCAAGATGCATTATTAAATAAAAAAAAAAAATTATACCAAACATTTTTTTTTTTAACAAAGATTTCTAAAATATGTTTTCTGTGCACTATCTCTTTATTATCTCTACATGAAAGACATGTAATGCAAAAAATGAAGTCATTTGAGAACTACTGCAATATTAATAGTTTTTAACTATAAACATTTTCACTAAAATTATATCTCTCCTCTGTGTTTGGGTGATTTAGACCAGAGCTTCAAAAAGAAAACAAGTCACTTTTTTTCAACCACAACCCGAAGGAATCTATTAAGCTGTTCATTTATTCCTCACACTGACAGGATTAGTACCCTGCAGCCAGAAGTGTAGAGAGTACTTAATTATCGTACTGCTACCATGGTGAATTTGTACTCAAGGAAAAGTAAAATTACTTGCAAGATACCTAATTCCATGGCCAGTTTAAGACACCAAGGCAGCTCCAGACAGTTTAATATTCTTGTCAAAAGTTCTGGAGAAGATTGTTTTTAAACAACTCCAGTCATTCCTGAGAGACAACGGTATTGAGTATAAATTTCAATCTGGATTTAAATTAGATGAGTGTGTCTGTGACACATTATCCTCAGATCATCAGAGATTAACATGGAGATCTACAGAGTGGTTCATCCTTTTTAAGAGATTTGCTCAAATGTGAGCACCATGTGTGATTCACACATTCATCAACATTTTTTTTGGCCCACATTTTTCCACCTCTGCCAAAGTGCCTCTCTAGTCAATTGCTTAGTTCACCTACTGGGCTTTGCCCAGCAAAACATACAGTAGAGGAGCAAAGTAAAACAGGTAGAATGAGGGCTGGACAGAGCAGAGTGGATTGATTATAGGTTCTGACTGAGTGTTAAGGTTGATTAACACATTATACATGCCTGAAAAAAGTCACACAACATCTGCTTGGCTTTAGTAAGAAAAAACCACTCTGATGCTTACGTTTGCTAGAGACCCAGTTCAGTCCAACAACATATTGCGAACCAACATCAGCAAACACATTATTACCATGGAGAAATGTGAAATTCACACCTCATTAACTAATTTGCACAGACTGCTCAAGTTGGATGTAGCAGTTTTTCATGGTTTTCGGCAAAGCTAAACGTTAATGTTACAGCAGCAGGTCGTCTTTCTGGACTTGACGCTGACTTTCTTCCTTCTTCGTGTTGAACTGCTAAAGGCAATTCACATTCATTTGGGTCTAAATTTAGTGTGTCCATTTCTCCATTCCTGCACTTCATTTTATCATTTCATCTTTACTGCCTGACAAAGAACGAGCGCCTGACTGTTTTGAAGGACATGTCATTTCCTAGCACGCTCATGGAGACTTTTTTACAGTAATGAGATAAATGTAATTTATTACTTCCTTCCCGGCATGCAACAGGAATACAGAAATCTAGAGAAGTAAATGATATCCAAGTATATCTGACTAGGTTTGAACTGATTACAAATGAAGAAGTAGCCTGCTAACAAAGCAGTAATCTGCCCCAAAGTCTTGTAACCTGGTAAATAAAGAAATTAGTATCTGTACAAGTTTCAGTTCAGGGGAAGGTCATTGTGTGAGTATGTGCAATATTTGTTTGTTTCTTTGTTCTTAAATCTTCCCTGTTTTCCTTTTGTGTGGGTGTGGATAGGTCATTCATCTAAAACACACTGATTTTGTATTGAAATTTAAATTATACATATAATCAATGGCCAAATGTTAACAACTATAATCTCTATGTTTGAAAACAAATAACAAAAGGCTTTAAAAAGCACAATACATCCTAAATCTCCACAGAACGCTTACTGACAATTTTAAAATCAGCCACCATTAAATCAGCTGTAACTACTGCATTGCCACCTAGAAGCAAAATACTGATTGAAATTTGGTAGTTAAACATGGTCCAGCTGACTACATAGACACTACTTTCTCTAAAACCAATCAGTGAGGTATTTTATTTTCTAAAGCACAGCAATCTACAACACATATTATGTTAAATGCAAATTGGTGAATCGGCAAATGTTGGAAATGAATGACGTGAAATGCAATCAGGAAATCTACCCTTATCTGCATTTTTTGAAATGGTTTCCTTAAACATCACTATATTATTGTGCCGTCTCTGAAGCATGATTGGAAACCAAAGTTTCAACACTATAACACAGCAATGGGATACAAAAATGCAGACTGCTTTATTTTACAATCCATTTCACAAACTAAAGGAGAATTCTCTAGGCCACATATTTTCTGAAATTGCTAGGTGTATGAGGTGCCAAAACATCCTATCATTCATCCTGCAACTGAAGATGACCTTGGTTAGAAAAAAAAATTAATTTGCACTTGCTACAGGGTAATGTTCAAAGCTGCTAATCTTCATTTCTGGAAACCTGTGAAACTGTCAGGCCAATCCTTCTGTGATCAGCTGAATATAATTTCTTGAATCCTCCTAAGCATACGCTATATCTGATCACTAATGCTACTCCTGCCTAAAAGGATGGAGAGTTCATTCAACAATGAAATTAGAACAAAAAGACAGCCATTGACATCTTGCGCTGCACTGTAAAACAGTCACTGTGATGTATTTTATGTCTAACGGCCAGAGGTGTACGCCAATACTCTCTGTAACAAAGCATAACTAATTCAGGATTAGTTATGCTAGGTTACTGACCAGGTCACAGTGGATTCTGATGAATAAGGTAATAACCTGTCTTTAAATCAATGACTGCTGTAATTAAAGTGGACCGATTTAATCAGATGAAGGAGGGAGTGTGCATGCAGCCAGGCATGCACAATCATTATTCAGCTAGTTAAACTCCACAGCAACACATATTTTACGTCAACTCGCTCTGTCCAAGTAGGTGTTCAACTTTACCCTTGAAATTAGGTGAATTTTATATTCACGAGTAAACAAACACGGTGTGGCTAATAAACCCACTGTTATAGATCTCCTAAGCCCACTGAGTATCTGTAATATGTGCTTCTGCAGCTGGATTGAACCAGCTTTACTTTTCTGTCCTGCATGAATGTGTTAACACTGTGGCCCTAAGTGTGGTATGAAGCAGGTAAAGAGATCTTGTAGTGTTAAGACTATACATGTTCATCATTTAAAGAAGAACTCCAGCCCTGCATCATTTTGTGTAGTACAGTACATAATATATCATTTACACCAATCCCTTTGACGACCCTCAGTGGCTAGTAGCACAAAGGCCCAGAAACATGTTCTACACACATGGCATCCACTAGATCATTTTAGAGGTTCCCATTATTAATATTCACAATCCCCATTTAAGAAACAAAGTAGTTTCCATTTGATTTTGTAAAATGTGTTAACATCCAGATTTTTCTGTTTTTACAGCTAAGTCTGGATTAACTCCAGTCATCACACTTTACATGTTTCTGAGGGAAATCTTCCTTTTTTCAGTGTGAGGTTGAGATCTATAATTTTCTTTTTTTTTTTTTCTCCCCACTATGTGGGCGAGGGGAAGCTAACTGAGACTGCAATGGTAACTACAGGCTACATGCAGATAAACAGGAGGATTCTAAGCCTAACATCACAATGTGTGATTTTTTTTAACAAACTAAAGTAGGGTTGCAGCTCTCAATTATTTTAGTAATCTCGTATTCTATCAATTATTCAAGTGACTTGAGTAACGTGATAAGAACACATATGGCTTTATTAAAGATACAATAGAGTCTCAAAATTAACAATTGAATGCAGATCATAGACCTGTATTGGTCCTGCAGTAGCATTAATCTTCTATGTGACCTACAGTGGACATTTAGACAATGCCCACATTGGTAGTAATTTTAGTTCAGCTTACATACACACAGGCATGTAAATTTTATTATTCGTCTCACTGAACTGCTCCAAGGAAAAAAATAAAAGCCCGCTTGTTCCTTTAGAGGTCATTATGGATCTGCACTCTGTACTTTCAAATGGTCAAGGTTGCCAAAAAAAAAATATTAAAAGGATAGAATCATGTCCTAGAAAGATTTTATGAATGACAAGTGAGGGAGAACAAGGCAAGCAAAAAAGGCTGCAAAAGGAATTACAAAAGAGAGGAATGAGAAAGAGGTGGGACAAAGTGCAGCAGCACACTGCAGTGTTGTGGTAATGGTATTGGTGTACTCTTGCTCCAGGCACTGTCTAGGCTACTCTACAAAGCAGGTAATGAGTCTACCTCCTAATTTACTCACCTCAAGCCATCTTAACAATTTATGAAATGGCCTTGATGTTTGCCTACAGAGTGTGGACAAAATTCACCTTGCATTTACAGGAGAGTTGTGCTTTGTGGTTTGTTTTTCAACCTTCACAGGCAAAGTGGGTTTAGGTTTGCAGTTATTCCGAGTGAGCGTGCAAATGTGCAAAGTGCATGCACATGAGATAGCATCCAGGTACTGTAAGTGTATGTTTTTTAAAATTTAAAAGTGCCTGCTAGATAGGTTACATGCAAGGAAGGAAAGAATATCTTAAAGCCATCTGGCAAACATGAAGATTCAGTTACAGTTTAGTGTAAAAAAGTGATTTTACCAGGAAAACACTGTCACATACCCTGGAGCATCTTGAAGCAGTATCTGCCACAATGCTACTTGGACAGAAACTAAACTCACACGGAACATACCATGTGAGTTTATATTTTATACATATAAATATGTTATATTTTATACATAGATATTTTACATTTTCTGTGTTATATTTCAGAAAGAGCATGCAGTTGTATTCATATGTACTGTAGACTCCTATAGGTGCAAGGTTCCGCTATTGATGTGATCGACCCAATCTCATGCCAAAAGACAAACATTCAGCATTTAAACATACATGATTTTGAATAGTTTATTCTTCTTTATAATGAATGAGTGAATAACATTCTTCTTATTCCCTGTATATCATTAAGTATTCCTCGTATTGCCATCGCCTGTTGCCTTGTCTTCACTGTTTCTATGGTTACAGCAAGTCTTATGTTTGCATTTGTGCCTGTGTAGCATTTTCAAAGCTAGCAAAGTGTGAACATGGAGACAATGCTCTTTGTAAGGTACTGCTGAACATTTTCATAATAAGCTTTAGCTGTACACCCATGGCTAAAGAGGGATTCGCTTTCAGCCCAGTAGTTAAACAATGTGGAATGGCTGATTGATGTAGGTGAGGAGAGGTTAGGGGCCAGCCTGTGGCTTGGGCGAGCATTATTTCTGAAGCTCTAAGTAACTGACCATTTACATCAATTACAGATCAGTCACATCATAGTGCTTTTATGATGGAGATCGAAAATGATTATACTTTGAATTGTATTTAGATCACAGGTTAAGAAGCATCCCTGCTCTTCAACATGTGTAATGACCCAAATATGTGATTAAGAGAGGAGGTCCTGTGTTCTTGCATACATAATTATTATCAATATAAAGATCACCACCCTCCAAATAGAGGCTTGTCAGACTGGTAGTGCCTCAGTTGAGACTCTAAGTAAAAAGTAGGAAATGACAGGCACATCCACCTGCCTGTGCAATGAAAAATTAATATGGCAAGCTTTTAGTCAGAGACCATCTTCAAGTATTAACAGGAAAACACACAATATACACACTGATCAGCCATGACATTAAATCCATCAGTGCTGTGATGGGCAGGGGTCAACATGAGCACTCTGCCAGTCTGCGTCTGTGTCTACACAGCACTATACACATCAAGCTGCGATTCGAAGCCAGCGTTTTGAGGGTTTCCCCATGCTGATCCCTGTCCACCACAACATCAAAACCACAAGGTGGATTTAATGTTGTGGCTTATCCATGTAGATAGATACTGGGAATCACTTAATCAGTTCTCTGGGTATTTTAGTTTATGACAGTTTAGGTTTAAATGTCAGGTTATGCAGAGATAATAAAAACACATCAAACAACAAAACAAAAAATATTATTATTATTATTTTTAGAATGATGATTTTAGGATGATGATTAGGATGACATTTTTAAGGGAGTTCTCAAGCCAGCAGATGTGAATATGAGTGGGCACATGCCCCTTTAAGTAAAATAACCATTACACCACACATGTCTACGCCCCCTAGCCTCTGCCAACTCTAGGTGCACAGTAGCCATTACCTCCTAAGCCAGCAGTGTTCACCAAACCATGTCACATCTGGGTGGGATGTAATTAAGACCTGCTGGATGGGGCTTTCACCTGCCTCCTCAATGCTATTATAGTGTACGTTCGTTATCATGCCACAGGGAATTTATGCTGAGCATTCATGTGTTTCTCATTCCACGTTTACACTTACTGTGCATGTTACTTAGGTGCACAGCAACACAAAAAGCTACAAACATACAAGAACAGACCTGCACTCACTTAAATTCATTTTCAATCATTTACCCAGACATAACACAAATGTGCAAATACTACCACAAAGCTATCATCCTACACACACACTGCTACAGCCGCAGGCTTCATACACCCAGGGACTCCAGCTGCGCTCAGAAGCTTCCTCCCTCCCTCTCAATCGTGCCACGCTGATTGTAAGGACCTGCCGCTTGGCAGCTTTTCATTTCATGCAATTATGCCTGAAAGCACTGCTTATGTCTTCTAAGCTTGAGTCACCAAAGGGTAAACATTTTGGTCCTTCTGCATGATGATCATCATATGCTGCAAAAAGTCACATTATGGTTATAGTGACATATACTGTATATAAACCATGTTTGATGTACATGACTTAATAGAACTGGTAAAATTACTCTGAATGCACTAGTACACGAACTAAAATGTTAAGTTCTTACAAGAATTTAGGTTCTCTTCTGGTTTACAAGTCTCCTAGGCCTATGTTATTCCTAATGTGTCATTTAACTCAAAGCATAATCATAACAATTACCATGGTAATAGTACCCTTCATTCTGAAACTAAATACTATCCTGTTACATGGAAATTGACACGGGCCAAGAATTTAACTTAAACTGTGACCCATATGTACCCAGATGGTGCAAGCCTTTAGGCCGTAACACTACTAAAAGTCAGAAGAAGCACAGCTTTCTACAGCTCAAACAGAATATTGTTTGGACCAGCAGCTTCTGTCATTGCTCAGCACTTGGATCTGTTTCCTGACAATGTCAGGCCACATGGCAGAAACCTTGAGGTGATATTTGCACTCTGAAATTTGATAATCTAGCTCAGTTGTGAAATCTAGCTTCTACCAAAGAAGGACTGTCCCCAGAATCACTGTCAACGTTTGTCATTAATTGCATTAATATCTTAATGTCATGTAAAAAGAGCACAGAATTACACCAATATAAGCCTTACTACACTTGTTCCAAAGTCTAAAATGTGATGTTTTTCTTTACAGTTTTACATAGAGGACATGCATCCTATGCACTGTGTGTGTAGGATGGGGAAAAACTTCTCCCACAGTAAACTAGAAAAACTACTAACAATCACATATTTGAGAGTTGGAGGGTATCCACAGTTTCCTCGCACTCCCACTGTCCTTAAATTTCCTTTTCTAGCAGCTAGTGCTAAAGTATGAAATTTTAACCTTAGCCATACCACATTTATCTTGGTATACAAATTTATTCACACCAAGGGGATTAGAGTTGAGGCTTTAAAGAGCGCTCAGACGAAATGCTTACCATGTCATCCAAATGACTTCCAGTGGAAGTTGTCGTTTTTTTGTAAATATAAAAAATTTTCTTCTATATTTAATTTGTAAAGCTCAATTGCAAAATTGCATTAGGTGTATGAAATGTACTATATAAATGAAGGTTATGTGTGTCACTATTTCTGTTAGATTCTGTAAAATCTATTTTTAGTACATGGTAATAAAAATACAAAGCTGATTTGCTACTGCTGTGTTACAGTTGCATTTTATTAGAATTCTTGAAGTGTCAGGATTTATTCAAACCATGTAAATAACCTTTCTGCTGTTGAATAAAACAGTCTGATCATGTGTTGTCATCAGTGAAGTATGGTGGCTAAACATTTCAACATAAAGCCAAGTGGCACAGTTAAAGGATGCTGTTGTGATAATTTTGAGCAAAGAAAAAGTCATGCTGTTGCATCGACATCGACGCTTTTTGATTACAAACCAGTCAACGACTCTTGAGAAAACCAGACATGCTGCCCCCTCGGTGCTTCAGTGACAAATGATGCAGCCACAAACCAAGGCCAACAAGAGTTAACATTCATTTAGGCTTGTCCACAGGCAAATGGAGGACATGACACTTTCTGATTACTTTATATTGACTCTTCTCCCTTAGCCTCTAGAGGAGCCCAAACACTTTAACAAAAAAGGTATACTTTAGGGCTTACTGCTAGTTAGTTAGCACATCTTTAAGGTATTATTTTTCATCTCTATCTAGAAGCGACTGATGGTTTGTGGGCAAAATTTAGATTGCCAGTTCACCCCCAAATAGTATTGAACTATTAAACTCACAAAAACATTTTTTTAAAAAAGGTTAGTGTCCTGTATGGACGTAATTCTTTTTAAAATATGCAAAACATAAAATGTAGGTGCTTTATAGGGATAGTGGGTATACAAAGCACAGAACTTTCACACAGAGACCTTTGATGGAAAAAAATCTTTTTGGCTGGCAAGATTTTATTAATATGTTCAGTATCAACATATTTGCGACTTGACATTTACACAAATTGTCAACATATGCTCATTATGTTAAGAAAATGCAATCCAGGTGAAATTACATTGGCTACAAAAGCATATCTGTGACATATTTGCAGCTGCACTTTGTTTAAAAGTTTTAGGGTCACATAATGGCTTATGCCATTATATTTACAACTAATGTTCTAAAATAAATGTAGATAGTAGATAGTAGAGCACACTACTCATTATTTGTAAAGTAGATGGGAATGAGCTGCAAAAAAAAAGTTGGGGTTGAATACATAAGGGCCTATAGGTGCCTATAGATGCCTTTTCCTCACACACCTCTGATTACTATACAGATTCATGCTAGATGTGTGCAGATGCTCCTGATGCCTATACATATTCCTTCCATCACACTATTGGACAATGAATTATGGATTATGTTGTGCATATACGTGTTTGTTTAAAAGAGGGGTTACAAGTTATTTTTGTAGTGGTTAAGGCCGCGAGGGAACAAGCTCAAAGAAATTTTCCTCTGCAATGCATAGTAATTACCCTCCATCTCAGAACATATTGGAGTAGATGCACCCAGGCTGGAGATTTTCTATTAAATGCGGTAACCAGCATATGCTTTTACAAACTATAAGCTTCACACTGCATGTGGATTTTATATATCTCGTCCACTAAAAATCAGTAGTGCATTTTTGTTTATCCCAGTATACATTTCACTGCAGCTCTTGCCAGCTCATAAACTGTGAAGGACACATTATAGACGTTTGTGCCAGCTGTAAGACGTGCCTCTCATCAGCTCTGTAAACCCTCCAAACGGCTGGCAAAGTCCTAAAAAATTCAAACAGAATTCACAAGACTTCACTTCTATGGCTGCATACTGAAATAATCACAAATGAATAGTAATCAAGAGAGCATGAAAAATACATCTATGTGAAATACATGCTCTGTATCCACAGATGGATAAAGAATAACTTGGCAAAAACAGGCTTGTGTACACAAACATACACCCTGTTAGATAACATTAATGTCAAAGTAAAAGACAAAGATGAAAAAAAAAATAAAAATGCAACAAGATTATGAAGATATTTCAGTGCAGTTAACAGTAAAGGGACAACACAGAGAGCAGTGAGAACATCCTCTAACATCTGAATTACATAATGCAGGAAGTAATCTTACCTCAGGCAGCCTTTTGCCATACGCTGTGCAAATGGTAGCAGTAATCTGTGAGTGACTGCAGCTTTGCTACATTCAAAACTCTTTTTAAAAGGTGTTTTTTAAAGAATTTTTATTAATTGTGAGCTGGGATCCCTTTGGTTCATGTTAAAAAAGATATTTATTATGACAAGGAGTAAGAGATGTTAGACTTAGGGATGGATTTGGATTTGGATTTGGATATGGATTTGTGTGGACTATCCCTCTACTTTATAAAGTTAGTAATGTTAAATAAAATGTTTTTGTAATATTCTTCATACATAAATTGTGTCTTTAGTATCAAAGCACAGAGTCAAATGTCTTTGATGCCCAGACAGAATGACCTAATAAACCAATCAGACAGAAGTCCATGGTTCAAAGATTTGTAGAGAATTCAGAATAAAAATCAAATGACTGAACCTCCACAGCTCATGCATTTGTGAGATTAATTATCTTATCAGATGCATATATTATGTCATAATGCCTCTCTGAGTCATGAAGCCAATGTGTGGGCAGTTGAGCTGAAAAATGAAAAGAAACTGCAACACAGTTTCTATATGAATTGTTCATAGTCATCAACCAGCACTCAGATTTAATAAAGTACAGCATTAAAATGGTTTGAAAATGTATTTTATGTAATGTGTGTGCGCACCTTTTCAAAGGTGCCAGTTATTCACTAGAAAAAATGATGTCAAGAAGCAGAAATAATGTGTTGACACAAAACAAATATTTGGTAACATAACTTATGACATAAGTCTTATATAACTTATATAACATATAACTTATAATAGACCAACCCTTAAAAAGAAAACATAAACATGCTACTTCAGGTTCCTCAATTATGAACAGGGGCTGCTTCACCTTCACCTTTAGTGATAATAAAATAAATATCTTTTATGTTTTTTGTGTCTTGGTCACATAAAACAAGCAATTTGATGGCAGTTTAGCAGATTATAATGAAATTAATTGTTAGTTGCATTTTAGCCAATTATGAACTAGAGGATGGCAGAAAGTCCAGAAGGGTATTTTATTAACTTACTGTATGTAAAGTCTTTATTTTCATTTATTTATGTCCATTACTTATGTACTGTTCAAGCATTGATCTCCCAATACGAGTGAATAGTAGCTTCCTAGTAGCTTTCAAAACATTGCTTTAGTATTTCATTGGCTCCAATTGTCTTTCAACTGCTGCCCATTACTATGCAATATCTATGTTTGGCAACATTAACTGCTCACGGCTTTGTTTCAATATTGTCCTCTATGCAGTTCACATTACAGCACATTTATATCATGGCATAATACGCTTGTTTTAAGCACAACATTTATACTCATAGACTTCCAACAAATGTTATCATATGAAAATATATTTATGATAAGTATATGTTATGAGTAAATATAACAAATAACAGAAATAAAAACATCTTTATATAGTTAGTGTGCAGCTTTGTTATTTGGAACAGTAAAAAAATCAGCCTACAGACAGCAGCTATAGTAGTAACACACACACACACAAACACACACACAGTGAGAGAATTTGCTCCTAATGATTATTAAAAATCATAGATTGAATAGTATGTACAAAAAGAATATGACACACCAATACACGACCATCTTGTTTATTCTATATACAAATTGTGTCCTTTATAATTGTGTATAATGATTGCACCATAATCTGTGTAAGGTAGGTGGAAGCTAGTCTTTATTGTCAGTTTTTACTGTGACAAAAGTGGAGGGAAATGTGCTACCCATTTAGTGCTGAAAAAGACCTTATGAATAATTAATTCTGGATCATGCAGATGAGGGGCTGACTGCTTGATGACTGCTAGCAAAGTGAACAGATTATTCTCTGAGTCACCCACCGTGAATTCAACAGTCTAAGCTCCCTCGCTCATTCAAGGTCACTGTGAGCTGTGAACTGTGAACACAGATGACATCTAAAATTCCTTAGATATCTTCAAAGTATTGATTTTGAGCTCTATATTCTGCATCCAGCATGCTTTCCTAAATAGGTACATTGAAAGATTTTTGTGTAATGCCTCATAAAAATAAACAGAAATGTTATGACCTTGCAATTTTACCAAAAATTGGATCAGCATGTCTGTGAAACCTTAAAATAGGAAAGCCAAGACAAACCATAGATCTCACTGTGACAGTTTACCTGCTGCTGCCTGTAACATAATGAAGAAAATGTTCAGAGTCTTTATTAAGGAAAAACTATCTGGTGAAAAAATTAGCACTCTTATTAAATATTTTCAAAGCAAAATCAAAATGACTTCTTCGATCTTGAACCCTACTTTGTCAGAATTTCACAGTTTTCTCTGATTTCTATGTTTTACAGGGAAATGTTTCCAAATCCTTGGACAGGAAACACTTCTCTGTAAAACAGTGTGAGCAGGTTGACCATTGGTAAATAAAAGATCCATATGTATATTTCTTAAATTTACTAATAGTACATTCAATCTTTTCACAGACTGAAAGAGACAGAATGACTACAATGACTTTTTTTTCTCATTATCGTCATGTTTTGCCTTTGAGATGATTTTATAGTTACTTGTGTATATGTTTCTCATTTTGTGTCTTTCAATAGATCCCTGTGACTTCCAAACAAGAAATATTAACACCGACTTCATATAGAGGCTCTGTATGAAGGGCAAAGGACCAGGGGCCCAAGAGATAATGGAACCCCTGGGCATGTGCCCGGTGGGCTCATTCAGTAATCTATCTATCCTGTAAGCAAGCAACATTTAATTGAAAAATATTCAAAGCAACTAATTCATTTTTTATGTGATCACTGCATTTTATTTCTACATAATCCCTCCTTTATTATTGCACTGCTTAGCCCTGTAATCTAGTATTACTGTCACTGTCATTGTTGTCATTACTGTAATAGTGTTGTGGGTGCATGGCAGCCATTTTGACTGAAGGTCAGGCATCTGTTGTGCAGAGATTAAGGAAGATCTGAAGATCAAAATGCTTTCAATCTATGCTTCATGAGGGGATGAAATGACCTCCCTACATGGAACTGTTACCTCAGTCATATACTGTATCAAGTCTTTATGCTAGAACATCCCATCCCCTCTCCTCCCTGGAGCTCGTTTGTTTTAGCGCGGGTAGAGCACTTAACAGTCTCTCCAAAAAGCCTCTCCAAACATGAAAATGTGAATACGACAGGTTTAGCTCTGCTATCCTCACTCATGAGTGCTTATCTGTGAATTATTATTTTTCCCCTGAGAAGCTGCAACTGTGCCAAAGTTGTTGGTCCATGAAAAGAGGCCACATCTTAGCACATTTTATATGTAGTATATGCTCCCACATTTCCTGTATTGCATTTTACACTTGAACAAAAGCAAAACTATTCATTTCATAGACAATAACTACGAATAACAATGCTCTTTAGAACCTGGCACTTGTTCTACACTATCTTCATCTGATGTGGAAATAAAATGTAATTGTTGGCTTCCTCTAAAATAGACAACAACACAGTGGCGGAGGCCAGCACTTGGCCCAAATACTGTCATTGCCGTTAATCACGTTTTATATGCAAAAAGTTTACCAGTCTATTGACTGCCAAGAATTACACTTACAGTTAATATAAACCATTTCATAAAGTAATGACAATACAAATTGAATTTACATACAAAGGTAAAAGTCTTTGCAGTTTTCCACCCAGCACAAGAAGGTCAGCTACAGAGCAACAACCACAAAGCTGGCAGGGATCAGTGTCTTGCTCAAGGATGCTAAGAAGTGCAAATGCTTACTAACACAGAAGCTTAAATCCAGAGCCTTCAGTTGAGGGATGGTGTCTTTTTCACTGTGGCATCCTGCCACCTATAAACATCATGCATCAGGGATAGTTACAGTGGCTTTAGCCTTACAGATAATTCATCTGGTGCATTGGTATGTGCATCTGATTACTGGGGACTGCTTTCTGCAAAGTGGAAAGGTCTAACTTAAGACCTTGTAAGACAAGTAGAGAACTGCAAAGCCAATTATGTACTGTATTGTGTTTTCTATAAAATAGTACATGGGTTTTATAATATTTGTCCTTAGACAAAATAATACATTTACTTTAAAAACAATCGTGCATCTGGCTCTTAAAACTGCTATAGGCTGCAATGTATTTCCACATACACTACAGTGACGTGAAATAGTGTAAGGTGAGCTAAATAAGATGAGCTACCTGCACTTTCAGTGAAATTAAAGCCATGAATATAAAACCACTTACAGATTTTACTAATCAAATGACTAAGCCAAGGTCAAAGCTCTTAGTGTAGGACATTTGCCTCAATAAATACACTAGTATATATATAGTATATGTCCAGTAAATTAACTGTAAAACTGACTTAAAAAATATTTTAATCACGATAGACACAGAAAACAAATGTTTAAACTGAGAAAACTATTTTAAGAATAATTAAGGTAATTTTAAAATTGATGTCAGCAACAGGTCAAAAGACAAGAAATGGCTGGAAAAGTAAGTGTTACTAAAAAGGAAGAGCTAGAAGAACATTTTGCAAAGTTCATTAGGTTAATTGCAAACAGGTCAGTTGTGTTATCAGCCCTCAGTTCAAAAGCCTTAATCTATGATAATATGGGGGGCATAAGTAACTATGAAATGGGCAGCTTGCACATCTGGAAAGGCACCATCAATGCTGAAAGATATATCCAGGTTCTAGGGTCGCATATGCTCCCATCCGGATGACGTCTATTTCAGCAGAACAATGCTACTGCATCTGGCCTACCTACAGTTCAGACCTTTCACCAATTGACCCAGGATCGTTGATTAGTAAGAGTCCTACGTCAGGCAAGAGTGGGCAACCAAAAACTGCAACTGGTCTGCTCATTTATGAGATTTACAAATCATAGCATTCTGTTTTTATGCAGATTTTACAAAACGCCCCAACTCTTTTGGACTCCAATCAGCTTACCCTGGTGTGAAATGTGGAAAGTAACTTCCCAAACAACTAACTTCAGTATTATTCATAGTAATAATTTTTTTAATTATTGCTGGCTGTTTATTTATTTTGAATGTTGTGTATATTTCTTACAAAAATGGCTTAGATGTGCACAGCCAAAAGAAGCTCTAATCAAATAACAGAATCCGATTATCATTATTATTATCAGATTATTATCAGCCTAGTCTGTGATTGTCAGATTGAATCATTCATGAGTCACTGGACCAAATCTGTGGGTGGCTGGTTATACTGGAAAAAAGAGTAAAGAAACTCGGGTACAACATGAATGCAGTCTTTTGTCTTGTGCTGGGTGTCGATGGTGCTGAAAGGACAGCTGCTTTAAATTGCACTTCACGTAAATCTCCAGTAGGCTGTGTCGTAAATGTTGTAAATGTGAATGTGGTTATTAATATCATAAAATTGTAGCTATGACTTAAATGTTGTGAAAAGTAATTGTGCAAATGATCACAGTTCTCTAATCTCATTTTGATTATCACCAAGCTTTCAATGCTTTAATGACCTTCACTTAAGTATTGCTGCATGTTAACTTGTTGTTGGTGCTTTTGCGAGGAGGACAAAGTACAGTACAGTAAGTGACAGAATGGTGCAGTCTGCTGGATAATACCTATATGAATCACTGTGTTATGTATCAAACATAATACAATCCTTCTATCTGCCGTTTAAACAACAGCACAAAAAAACAAAACAAACAAAAAAACATGTTTCTTTGCTGACAGTCTACATGACTTTTCATTTTGTCTGACATTTTCTTTGACTTGCTACATCATGTCTCATGTCCCACTATAAGCCCAAAAGTGAACCAAACTGTAAACAAACCACTGCTCCATGCTTCAGGTAGTGTATTTTCATTTTATTTTATCTAAAGACGTTTGCACTACTTTACGGTGGGAGAAACAGCCTGACAGAAGCCCCCTACTATCATCTATACACAGAGGCTGCTGCACACACAGCTGAATGGTAACATTGGTAATGTAGTAATGTTATGAGAAGCACCCAGTTCAT
This sequence comes from Helostoma temminkii, assembly GCA_900302695.1. Taxonomy (NCBI): domain Eukaryota; kingdom Metazoa; phylum Chordata; class Actinopteri; order Anabantiformes; family Helostomatidae; genus Helostoma; species Helostoma temminkii. Next base: position 34,192 of record OMLM01002547.1, read on the forward strand.
ATCAGCTATCACTTTCCTTAAACCTGCTAATGATAGCATGTGAGCACTGTGTCAGGAGCATTCCCATTGCATCCACTCCTGCCGCTCTAGGCCATAACTATTGTGCCGTACTTTTATTTCTAACATCATAACTAGGAATCACAACTATGAAGGTCAAATCAACCAGCCTATATTGTTATATTTTAACAATGAATCATCCCCGTGTTTTTTAAGTACCTGTGCCCTTAATAATATTCTCTTTTTATACTCTCAACCAGATAATTTCAGTTATTTAGACATGCAGCACATTTCCAGTCATGATTCATGAAAGTGGTAGAGGGACCAGGGGACGTGTCCCCAGCAATATATGAGAACTGCAAATCCGCTCCCCTCCTCCAGTAATTGTTATGAGCAGTCACTGTTTGCCTTAATAAGCTAAAATAAAACAAATGTTCTCCTCTCAGTGTTAAACCAGCTCTGAAACAAATGCACCATGCGCCATGGACAATTACTCACTCGTGCATCTCCTCCACAGGTAAAAGTCTGCTGAAATCACAGCATCATGTTATAGTTGGCCTATAAATTGTGCACTCACCGGGGATATTCTGTGCACCGGACAGAGCATGTCGGCAAAGTGGAGCAGTGAAAATTTCCACTCTCGCTCTTGGAGTTTGGGCTTGGACATGCTTCGTAGTGTGGACGGTATTGGAGCGAAACTGGAGCGGGGTATAGGGGTTTTTTTTTTTGGCCCACATTTTGCCACCACAGTCAAAGTGAGCATTGCTACAACAGATGCGGCACTAATGCAAACAAGATATGACAATTGCAATCACAAGTTGTCAGTATAAAATAAACAACTGAAACTCTCACCCTAAATTCTTTGTACAGATCTGAATGTCTCTTTGAGATGTTTAACTAAGTTTGAGGTTTCCTCCTTTTGATCAAAAAGCTCTGACACCGTTTACAGGCCCAGCTTTTGATGGTCCGTAACTAGTCCCTGGTTATGCAACTCTCTACTCTTTCTACTAGGACTGTGTTGCTACACCTGCACCATCCAACATGTTGTTCACCTGACATCCCTCCCTTTAGGTACAATATTTCACTGAGGATGCTCCATAAATGCTGGAATGATTTACATTCTATAGAAAACAAATATGACATAGGGAAATTATATCAAAAATTAATGAAAATGCTACAGGACTAATGTGACATGCTTTAACTAACAAACAGAAATAATTGATATAAAGGACGAGTCTCACTCAATGAAACAGGCGCAATGGTTCTGAATCAACAATCCTGCTTTGTTTCCTAAACCTAAACTAATCACCGAACCAGAACACCGTTGTTATTAACGTAGCATATGTAACATAATACTAAATGATTAAATATTCATAATATATATAATAGAAATAATACGACACATTTCATAAATCAGCTTCCGATCTGAAGATGGCAGTAGCAGCAACAGTATTTGGCTGAGGCTAAGTTGAGTTGATTGAAAAATGAGTTTACTATATGTACATGAAACTGATATACAGCCATACAAGGAAGGCAATATTTATATAAGTGGGTTAAAAAAGATAGACATAGCAAATAAGTAGTGGTGAAGTTTGGCCTGTACATCTGTGAACAAAGACACTAAATCACGTGACATCATAACCTGGAGAGTCATACAAAAACTGTCAAAAAATAAAAAATGAAGAGGGAGATTTTCAATCAAAGACAGTCTGCACACACACACACAGTCTTATGAATGTGTCTAATGAGTCAAAATAACACCTGTGTGGGTGCAGCCTAGGTGTGCTGGGCCTTTAAATAGATTACATTTTGTAGGTAAATGTGTGTGTAGGTGTATAGATGGCATTTAGGGAGATCAGATGATGCTGAGCGGATATGGGTGGCATCAATGACTGAGTTACTGCCTGAACCTACACTATGAGCTCCATTCGTGCTTCCTCATCTGCCCTTTCCTCCTTCTTCCTCCACTCTGTGACCTATGAATCGATCAAGTACACCATTACCAAGGATGCTCCAATCTGTTAAATGCAACTCAGAGCAGATTAGGAGCAGGAGTATATGATGCTTCCAGAGGATCTTAGAGGGAAGATACACAGTCCAGTTTTATTTTATTCTAGATTAAGACCAGATCACTGGCAATCTGCTTGTTGACTAGTCACTACAGCTAATCTGACTGAACTGTAAAATGAGTGTGAAAGGCTGGTAAAAGACAAAGTTACCCGTGGGTGTTACATTATTCCTACTCCTCCATTATCAAGCCAAAGGTATTAGATGTGTGTGAATCTGAATCACTGATGAATCATAAAAACACTTTTCCACCTTCTCTACCTTTTCTTAATTAACCAAGTTTCATTAGCCCCATAATATCAAAAAGCTTAAAACCATACTTACGGCACCTGTGGCCTTTTGCAAGCCCGACATTCTATAGACTTCATTTAGAGCTTTAATAGTTCCTCTGAATACTGCCTCGCGTCTTTTCTTTCAGCAATGAAAAGACTTTTACTTGCTGTTTGTGCTGTTTTTATTCAGTCACAGTCTGTGACACCTGCAATCGATCTTTTGTCAGTATTGGAGCAGAAAGCATAATCAATCACTGTCATGCTGAAACACTTTAATTTTTGATATCATTTCCCTATCTCATATTTGTTTTCTATAGACTGTAAATCATTCCAGCATTTTTGGAGCATCCTCAGTGTACTCAAGATTAACAAAAAACAAACCGCAGATGCAAAGAACAGCTTCAGATTCTCACATAGGTTTACACATTTATATGAGAACTAAATGGCTTAATAATATTATATTTAAACATACAGTATTATTCTAACTCCACTTTTGTGACTGAGAATCAACAGCTGTACTGGTGGCAAGTAACATTTCTTTGTGTAAAGTTTATTCACATAGCATGGCTTGGAAATGTGTTGATGGATGGCCAAAACATGTAATTCTTTATAATACAAGGTGAAATAAACTGGCTTGTATGACGGATTTCATTTACTTACTCTTGTGGCACTTTATTGCGCATGTATGGATCTATGGCACAATTTTAATGTAAAATGGGAATAATACTTCACACCCTTGTTTCATATCTGCCACATCTGTAAGAGGGAATGTCTAAAAGAATAAGTGTTTAGCAATAACGTGACAGAGAAATGCATCAATCATTGTAACAGCAGCCAGGTGTCACATTTGTTTAGCAAATGCAAGCTCTGAGACAACAAAACAGGTGACAGGTGATACAGCGGTGTGCCACGAGTAGCTGTTTCCTTTTAAAATGATGCTGGAGAGAGTCAGGATGTCCCAGTTGGTCAATAAGATTCATCCACACATGCCCTTTTTTGCATTTCTCCCTCAGTTCATAAGTACTGTAGGAGGAGCTGCAGTACGTGGAAGTGCATAAATGAGGGAAGTGAAGCGGCACATTACCGTCCTGGGATCATACACCTCAAAGGGTGAATTTTTATTAGCCATAATAAAGAACTGAAACAAGAAAGGGATTTTTTTTTTAGCTGATATTACATTCATAACACAACATTTAACATTGTTTGTGACATTTTATAAGCATCTAGTGCCATTTTAAAAATAAATCTTAACAATTTAAATGCAAAAATGGTTGTTTCTTGGGTCATGCACTCAAGTGGAAAAATACAAGGTGTTGACAGGCTCTCAGTAGTAAAGGCCATGGGCGATTAAGACCTTGCCTGCAGAAATGTTGTGCCCGAATCGGATCACTTTCAGTCTGTTTTTGAGCAGACCATTATGGATCGCCTTCTAAAGGTCAAGCCATCACTAGTATAAGAACAAACATTTAGCAGCAAATCACAGCTTTATGCCATTTTATTGTGCTCTCAGATCTGTTCCTCTTTGACAAATCTAGCTTTTATTTGTTATCATTTCCCAGCGAAGGAGGACAGAAAAATCTTCTCAATAGGTTACTCAGACACAGAGATTGTTAATATGTCTAATTAATAGCACATATGCTATGGCTGAAATGGCAGGGCCAGAGGAAGAACAGCATAGTTCTTCATTTCACACTAGTCAAGATATGGAAACCCTGTAAACACTGCACAAACGTGTTCTTCGTCTTAGTCCTGCTGACCCTTGCTGCTTTCTATTCTAAATTAGTTTACACTAAAATGCATTTAACTTTTTGTTGGGATAGGAACATTTACAGTGCTATTTGAATTCTAATATTGAAAAACTATCATAGGTTTGCCACTTTGGAAATTCTTTGAATTTTGTGTTGATTAGCAAATGTTATCTAAGACGCTAAAATCTGTAACAGTGGTTAAAATGACCACCATATGTTCTTTTATTTACATGCCATGCTATGCTCAGTACTGTATAGCCTCACAGAACTGCTAATGTGGCTGAAGACACAATAAACACCATAAGTTTATTCCAAATGTTTTTGAAAAGTTACAGAAGAATTTGTTAATGTTTAGCACATTGGCTAAAATTTCTAACTTATCTTACTTAAAAGTTGACTAGTGTTAAAGGATACCATTAAAAATGAAAGTCAGAGCCTTGTTAATATGATTTCAGTACATCAAGTGGTCAAAATGAGACTGAGCCAAACAAGTCGAATTTCATTATGAAAACTGAATACTGTTAATGTAAAAACTTCTTCCTTTACGTACATAATTCTGACACAGTGTTTTTAAAAATCACAAAATGATGCTGGTTTAACAATTTCTAGAATAATCAAACATCCCCACTGACAATGCAACATTCAGTGTTGTATCTTAGAGCGTTAAAACCAGGCAGGCAAAACACAATCTACATCAGCTACATTCAAATGACGTTAATAGCTTATCATTGGAATACAATCCTATGCAGCAGAAATGTATTTCTAACAGATTGTATAAAATAGCTCCATTACGATGTGTCTTTAGCTGCAGGTACATTATGAAACTGTAGTGCGGAACAGTTCCATCAACACCACCATCATCCCAGAGAGTCATGCATTAAAAACAAAACCAGTCTTTCAAAGCGATGATAGATTAATCCTTCACATTTCTACTCAAAGCTTTGAAGTCAATAAGACAATCCAGCTCCTTAATTCAACAAATATTATCCATAAAAAATGAAAGTAAGCACACATACACACAGTTTTCAATAGATGTTATTTTAAAAGAATGCCACTCTAAGATTAGATGTGCTGGCTTATTTTCTCACAAGTGAACACTATCTTTTTGACAAATGTCCTAGTCCTTCAAGTATGAATATACAGCAGCTACGCAATATCTGACATTAAAATACTTCAATATACTGTATTATATTATAATGACTGGAGCTGTAACATATGATCTAATCATTAAATTTTGCTTGTACAGAGCTTCCCCTTGTGTTCATTGAGGGCAGCTTATAAGAAAGTGCTTCGGAATATGTCATTTAAAACATGATCTTCATTTAGTGCTCTGCCTACATGTAGATTTTAATATTAAGACATGGAGACAAATGATAAGTGACAGAGAGACAATTACACTGCTGTGTCAAACAGTCATATTAAAATGATAACTAGTTGTAATCCAGACATCAAGAAAACTACGACTGCATGACAGAAATGCATTGATCATTTACCACGTCTCGGTGTTAATAAGATATTGACACTGTGCTCAAAAGCCTCAGAGATTCTCACCACCAACGATGCCAACATCAACAGCAGCAATTCGTCTTTGGATTCACACTACAGTACCAGCAGGAAAACTAGCAAAGCTCAAAGACAATGTGTGCACTGTCCCCAGAGGTGTGGGAGTATAAATGATCATGTGTACTCTCAAATTAAGACGCGCATGACCACTTCAGAATGGAAATGAGGCATAATTGATATTATTTCTCTGGCCACTCCCTGTCTGCAGGCCAACCAGAGAGCACATCATGTGGACGAAGCAATCAAGGAAGAGCAGCAAAAATAATCGGAGGACATCTCCATTATAGGCTCACACCCCCCTCATAAACCTCATAAGGATGCTGCCTAGATATTTGTGGGGAGGTGAAGAGAAGTCCAATGAGTGATGCACTGTATTTCTAGCAGTGGTAGCTGGACATTAATGCTGTTAGACAAGGATACAACTTATTTAAAATCAGATATTATCAAATGGTCTACTACAGCTCGTGACGACATCTATACCTTCCTTCTACCAAGGTTTCATCAACACATACAAGTAATTTGGCTCATTGTGGGTCATTATTTATTAATCTGAGGCAAATATAATATATTTTGTGGCTTTTATTTTGAATATTATGCATATTTTACTGCCATTTCATAGCAGATTTGTGTATGTTAAAAAAGTATTGCATAAATTAATAAAGCATTATGAGTAAATCAATTTAATTTTTTCTCATCATCACTGTTTCATAGTTTGCTTCACTTGAGCTGTTATTGCTGCTGTGCAATAAGGCTGTGTGCAGTTCAACGGTGTTCTTCACTAATTTCACTGACAAACATGATTTAAATGCACATTCATAAAAGCTACATAATGCCTGCATCTTCAAAACACCCCAGTGTTACTGTGTCCCCAGATGTGGAGTTTTAAAAAGCTTTTTAGTTATATATTTATAAAAGAGCCTGGGGAACAATCTAGCAACTTTTGGGGCAGATATTAGCTATGGCTCAGCTGTGTTCAATGACTGGGAGAGAGGTACATATTCAGGCAGCTAATGCAAAATGGAATGCAATGACTTTTTAAAAAAATATATCAGATAGTAACATTACTGCCTGCACTTCACTGTGGATTTTTAGTATTTTCCCAATATGTTATCTGTTTTATACTGTTTATTTATACTTAAATTGCAAAGTGACATATGTTGCTTTATATTATTACAGTTTGTTTTTCAACACAATATGTGCATCCTGTCCACAGTTGTAACACAATATCACATCCACATCTGGATCACCACACACAGTGTAACAGTTCGCTCAGTCATGGTTAAAAGACTCCCCTGTTGTAGGAGTGAAACTGTGATGCCAGGGTGCTACCGAATCTCAACTAAAGACTTTTGTGTTTTAACAAAAACATATCAAGACATTTTTTTTCTGTTAATTTTATCCACACAGTTCAGTGATGTTTAATTAGGTAATTTTAAAAGATTTTAATCGATGCAAATACATTTATACAAATGTACAACCATGCAATTAAAGGAAAAAAACAGATATTAAGTGCTTTTGTGCCAGGTTGGATTTTGTTTGTCTATTTCAAATAGCTTTCTGCAATATGTCACTGGCTGTCCAGAATGAGGGTCTAGTGGAAGAGAAGCACAGTTAATATTTTAGCATCCACATCCCTCTGGAATATTAATCCCATCTGAATGGGCAGCTCAGAGCATATGGATACAACAGGATCCCAGTGATTTAACACCCTCATAAATGGATAACACACAAGTATTTTAAAGTAGAAACACAGGGAAAAAATTAAACAGCTGCATGAAAAAACAGAAAAGCTTTTTAACAAAATTGTGCCGAGTTTCTGTTGATCACAGAGAAAGTAGACATTAGGAAGCAATTTGGTGTTAACAGCAGAGCAGTTCAATAACTATAGAATTAAGAGAGGAAAATATTGGTAACAACACATGAAACATGCATGTGTTAAACTACCTCACATTCACATAAGTGAATCCTGTTTCAATTTTTGACTGCTCTGCAATGATGAGGCCTGAATGGACATATAACTCCAGTAAGCACCTGCTGCAATAGCTGCACTATTACCATTACCACACCACAACCCTAATGGCTGCCACTCTACATTATGAAATTGCCTCCAAATGCACCAATGAATGCAGCTAATGTGGTCACCACTTCCTCCAAGTCTGTAGTCCGGTGTCATTGTGGAAAGCCAATGAGGGGTTTAGTGGACAGAGATAATTATGGTCCCGCTCATAACATAATCTACTGCAATTCTGAATCTGCTGTGTGTGTTGCAAACCAGCCTTTAGGACCGGGAGTCTTTTTGTGTCTTGGGTAGCCGATCGTTCTTTGTCTTCCCATCTTGTTACAAACTCATCATTGTGTTCCCTAGACAGTTGGCCCAAGCGTATCAGGTGGCATCTCCTCACTGAAGAGCAATTTAACAGTTAACTCACTGCATACAGGCCCAATTACAGGTGAATCTAATCCTGGATTAGACAATATGCAACTAGACTTTGTTTACAAGGCTCAGACAAAAAAAGTAATGCCTGATCTGGAAAGATTCAATTTAAAAGGCCCCAGACAAGGCTGCCCCGACTCACCGCTCCGATTGACATCATTCGTTTTGCATTTACTTTGAGAAATTGGAATATTATTGACTTGCTGGAAAGCGGCAGAAACAGAAAAATAGGTGCAATGCATTTTTTCTACACCACTGCCCCCAGGCTTGGCAATAAGGACATGTAGCTGATGCATTAAAACGGCTTGATTTGACTTTTGAAATCTCGTTGGTCCACCACATCTATTTTGGCAATTTTACATTTGCTGCACCAAATGTCACTATGTGACAGCAACAAAAGATGCTCATAGGCATTAACCATTTTAATCACATATGGACATAAACTCTGGGAGCTGACTGTCTACTTGTCTGTTGTGTGTGTCATTTTTTTGCCTGTGCATGAAAACAACACATTTCCATAATGGCAGGTATCCAGTAAAAATAACGTTAATCCATGTCTATAAACCATTTAAAATTTTATTGTCTTTCAGAGATTAAATAAATGTTTATTTCTAGATTAATCAGGCACATCACATGTTCCGGCAAATAGCACTTTAGCAGGACATGTGACTGTCACTGTGTGTTTCTATCTGTTATCTCTCCATCTGTCTTCTCCCCAGTGCCACTTGTCATACCTCAAAAAGTCTTGTCACTTTTTCTATCAAGTGACAAGCAGCAACATCAAAACATTACAAACCACTTTGGTGCACTTTCACTCTGGTCCGCATTCTTATTTGACTCATACAAGCACACATGTATAGACAGAATTGCATATACATGATTCAGTAAACAGTTGCATCTTGTACACATTTTACCTCAAACATAGCACTTTGCCTTTTCTAATATTTGTAGCCTGTATGTCTTGGGAGGAGTCCATTTTGGCAGCCCTAACCACTCTCAGTCATGGGCTAGACTAGAAGCCAGCCTGCTGTATCTCTCCACGTGTAATGCATTTGTATCATTTTAAATCACAATCTTGGCAGGTTGTTGGGCATGAAAACATCTTCTCCCCCACCTCAATCATACCTCTCAACACTCCTCTTGTGAGTACATACACACACACACCAGCAGTGTCATCTGGCCCCTTCAGCATGACTTCACTCAAGAATCGTTAGTTGAGGCCAGCAAAGGCCACAAGGGATGGAACGGGTGCTGTCACGCACATCTAAAAATCTTTGATCCCATCCATATGTGATTAAACATTAATACTCAGCCATTAGCTTGTGGTAAGTTGGCTTTTAAAGAGAACCACAAAGGAGGAACCATTAAAGTCAGTCTGGGAGGTCAGGGAATTGTCTGTCTTATGCTTTGAGCATGGCCTAGTTTATTTTGCAGCAACAATCAAATCAGATCATATGCTGACAGTTTGGATGTTTGGAATTTTTGCCTGTCAAGAAATTCAAAAAGTAAGCAGCACATTTATTTATGTATGCACGTTGCACCATTCTCCTTCATCATCATAGATGCTGGTCTATTGTGAGAGATCAGTGTAATCTAAAAAAAGTCCAAATTTTTTTTTCATATTAATCTGTCAATAATCTGTTAGTAAATCAGTTCAATTTAAGCCTTTCACACTGATGGTTCATCAAAAACTTGACTTAAGAATATTCACCATATCCTGGAGAAATTAACGTCAATGTTAATTAAATAGGCCACCCTGCCATCTTTTGAAACAAAGTTAAACCTACATACTCACTTTCAACTTACCCCAAATCAATGGTGCTATTAGCCTCCCTCCCTCTTTCTAATACCTGCAGTCTCTTTCTAAAACTGTAACACTGTTGCTGGTTTTTATCTTCTACAGTATAAAGACACACATAATCTGTACTTTTAAGACTAGGCTTAAAACTTATTTAAAAGCTTAAAGTTGGCTCAGGTGGTTCCTATCTCTCAGACTGCTGGGAACCCCCTTGATGCAATGAGCTCCCATCTCTCTCTTTCACTGAGCAGCCACAGTTGCTCTGGTTTTGGTCATTAAAATCTAAAGACTACTCCCCCTAATAAGAGTCAAAGTTTGCATCCACTTGGGGATGTAATTCATAGTGCAGCTAATGGACAGAATACTAGCTTACATGTTATAAGGCTATAATCTTGTCATTGTCAGGGTGATGTACTGCTGTGTTGTACAGCACCTAAAATGTTCTTAGTCTTGTCCACATACATTTTATTCACACCTGCTGTTCTTGTCCAAGGTGACATAAGTGTGGCAGTACCACAAATCCCTAAATCACAAAAATTGCAAGCAGCTAATTAGTATACAATACTGTCTGAATGCTGTCTGAATACTGTCTGAGCCCACATTACCACCATAGTGGATAAGAGTGACAACACTAAAAGAAAAGGGTCCACAAAAAATAAATAAAAAGAGGGAAAAATAAAAGGGATTTTAGTGTGGGCACATGGAAACATGATGCAGTGAGGAAAGGGTGACAGTGAACTACCATTTATCATGGCTGTCAATTAATGGTTGCTAAGCTTTTTTATCCACTTTCCATTAAATCAGGTTAATACAGAAGCAAACTGCAACATATATAAAAAAATCAAATTTAATTTGTCAAATTTGAAAGCGAATTCAGCCTTAGCTGTGGCATTGGTTCAGTGTGCAGTACTAAACTGTCTCATAGAGTTACATATAATTTTCTTATGGAGAGCCTTATTTTCATACACCACCATGTCAGCACACACACACACACACACACACACACACACACACAACTTTTCAGTCCAACCAAAGAGTGCTTGTAGTGCTTGAAGGTCACATTGTACAGTGAATTCACTGGAATGGTGACAATTATACACACAAACTGTTCATGCACACCTACACACACACACACACTTATATATGTGTGTCTCCCCTGACTCCCTTCACTCCAGTGCAGTGATGATTGGGTCTCTCCACTGGACTGACTCCACTCTTGCTCTGCCATTCCACTCAGCACAGTAAGAAATCACCTAGTCAGCCTAGGACTATTACAGAGTAATTGGCCTTTTAAAGAGGGCATCCACCATGTGAAACTGTGTAACTGAGACTGATACTCTCATTGTTCCATTCCCCATTTTGTCCTCCATCCCTCTACACTTAGATTTTCTCCCTCTCTAGCTGCACCTCTTGCCCTCCCCCTCTTTCTTGGCCAGCTGCTCTCAGTGTGTCTCTGCCTTTCAACATCGTGTTCCTGTTGCACCTGTCTTCTGCTGACTCTTGCTGACCTCTAAAAGCTCAGCAATGTAGCTGCCCATGTTACCACTTTCAGCACTGGACAGCTCCTTGACTGGACAGACCAACTTTATTTTCAAGAAGAAAGGTAGACAAGGCTGTGGAGCAGTGATTCTCATATTAATGCTGTGTCAGCAGGAGCAGTTATGGTGGTGGAAACCGTTCACAGTGAAACGCTATACCTACCGAAAGACGATAGACGTCAGAATGTGTAAAAGTAGTAATGTAAGAGGAATAGCAAAGAAAAAAGCATCTGATAAAAGGTGACATTGAAAAACTTCTCCTCCTCAAACAATAATTGTACTGGGAGCACAATACAATCATCACTAGACGAAATATAAAATTAAATGTACACTTATTAGACCAACTGTATCATATAATTAATAGCAATTCAGATGCCACCAATAATCAATTTTGAGAATTTCTATGAATATTTTTTTTTTTTTTTTTTTTTTTATTACTTTTCATACAGAATGTTTAAAAATCTCTTATATACAATATCCAATTAAGCTGCTTTCATGTTCATCTCCAATGTTATTTATTTTGTTGTTTAACCAACTAATAAAGCAACAAAAGTATAAGAAATACTCTTTGATAATTTGAAATTGTATATTAATATACAACAGCTGAAAACAGCAAGCTGGAACAATTACAAAACAACCTCATGACAAACCTAAAAATTAGACTTATTGGATGCTATAAAACATAATACGCCTGTATTGCAGAATACAGCAACAAGAAACATTAAACTTTTACAACCTTTACATTTAAAACACAATGAAGACAATATACCATATAGTTAAGCATATATACCTTACATATATATACAAATCTTCCTTTTTACACACCAATTTTACAGACAGTACAAATCTTCTGATTCCATATAATCACCTCATCTCAGGTTCCAGTCACTGGTAAGAATCTCCATTATGTTTTCACTGCATTCATTATCTCAGTTGTTGTGGACAACATTTAATTACAGAAAACAATCAGCATACGATTTTGGATTTGGATTCACAGACTAGTGTGTGTGTTTGTGTGTGTATTAGTCCTATTGCATGTGTGCTGATAGACTGGAAGGCTCAGAAAGAAAGATGTAAATACATTTATATAGGAGAAGGGGGGAAGACAAAATAGGGGAAACAAGTGGGAAGGTGTGTGCCAAACATGTCAGCACATTAGCACACTGTTTGGCTTGGAGAGAGGCAGAAGGCCTCTGGGGAGATGAACTGCAGAGGTGTGTGTGTGTGTGTGTGTGTGTGCACGCATATAGAAGAAACACACTGACTGAGAAATGTGTTTATATTGGGCCGGCCCTGCGTGAACCTTCCTCAGTCCATATATTGTCTTTACCTTCCAAGGTGACCGGTTATTTCTAATCTGTATTGGCAGCTGGGTCTACAAAGAAACAC
>OMLM01002549.1:18938-31572 GCA_900302695.1 Helostoma temminkii
AGGGGGAGGTATGCCTCTGCTGGGCTGGAGCCTGGCTGCCTACTGAGAGAGGGGGCTTCTGGGTTCGCTTGCCTGGAGTAATGTCGATAAATCAATAGGACACACGTCACTGCAGGCCCAGAGAAGCCACATGAAACTGCCATTGATCGGCATAAGGTGGAGTGTATGGGAGGAGAGGGGGTAAGGGAAAGGGGGAGGGGGGATGGATGGAGGTGTTGTGATGGGAGGGGTGAAGCTATGGGGGAGGAGAATCCAAACACATGAAGACTGAGGGTCAACTATCTCCTCCCCTCTCGCCCCTTTTACGTGTGCTCCTCTCTCTTCCTCCTTTAACAATGAAGGCCGGTGCATGGATGAGGTGTCAAAGGTCAGTGCAGCGGCCAGTGGCCCCTGAACAACACTGCAGAGCCACGTGCCTGTCAATAGCTTGCTGTCACAGTTCACCAAACACAGAGTGCCTCTGGTGCTAGAGGACAACTGCTGTGTGGTCCACAGTGGTGCAGCCTGCTACATGCCGACATGCTGTGTTCCAGCTCGACTTTCACTTTCACTTTCATTCAAGCATATCCACTGTGGTCTGTGATTTGCCATACGAGTGGCTGCTGCACCAAGGATACTACACTATAATGCACTAGTACAGAAAGGGAATTAACTAGCTGCAATGTACTTTGAAAGCACCATTTCCTTATCTGCAGCAACGTTAGCAGCCACATCAGCCTGGCCACTGGCTGCAGTGAGACGCCACAGCTGGTTGCCTTTCCTCCCACTCTCTTGCTCTCAATTCTGTGCTTTCAGCAGTAGTTTCGATTGGCGATCGATATGGCACATGATCAACACAGGCCCGGATCATCATATCCATCCCTTTCACTTATGGTCGACTGTGTTTAGCACCATGGCTGTAGAGCCAATGAGCCTCTTGTTCAAAGGAGGCTGGAAGTTCAATGCCTAGTGACAGTCTGGGTGTCAAGATCTCCTGACAATCTGTCTGGCCCAGCCTTCTGGGTTTTGATCTGAAGTAAGCTTGGGCTAACCTCGAACAACAGCGCCACTCCCTCCCTCCCTCCTCACTGCTTTCATTTCTCAGTCCTTTTCTGTACCAGCCATGCTATATTTCTCTACTCTTGCCCCTACAGTTGCTCATGGTGAGCTAATGGCCAGCACATTGATCACGCTTTCTCGACCTCTAAATTGGGGTCAACCACCAAAGAGGCAGCGGCCAGTTGCTCCAATATCACAAAACAAATACTGATTTCAAATTCTGTGTATGTGTATTTTTTTCTGAAAATAAGTCAAAGCCCACTCACCCAGATTTGCACCCGAGTTGCTGCAACCTAGTTTGCCTTCATGTGTCCTTCAACCCACATCAGGGAATGAAAGAGGTCAGTGAAATTCCCCCAGAACCCTGGTCCTCACATTTTTCACCTCTCTTTTCCACTAAGCTATTAAATGTAATTTCTTTTAATTGTGGAAGTTGACGCTGGGCTGGAGCCCCACATCACCTTTGCATTCGTTTCCCTGACAGTTTCATTATCACAATAGGTATATGAAATAGACAGGTGCAAAATGCATGGCAACCCTCTGTCCTTGCTCGGCCGGTTGCCATGGAAACGGCTGATAGAGTAGGTTATCGATCGCTGTGTCCAGTCCCCCTCCGTTCCCCCACCCACTGAACCGACTTTTTTTCTTCAGTGATGGGCGTGGATCAATAGCCTGTATATTGTATGCTTTTCTCGCCATTCGTCCTCCATAACAGCAGAGGAGAGAGAGCAAGAAAGGAATAGTAAAAATGTAAGTGATAGCATATCATGTGAAAGAAGATTTGAAAGAAAAGGAGCGATGGAATTAAAAGAAAAAAGAGTGGTGGGTGATGCTATGTAAATATAGAAAAGGTGATTTGTATTTTAGGCACTGGGATTGCCTTTTATTTTGATTGAAAGAAAAGGGAAAATGGGTTAGAGGGGCCCTCTGCATTCCTCCTGTCTTTCTGTCACAGTCGCTCCAAAAATCAGCCCTTTTTTCTCTCTGGCACACTCTTTACAGATACATGTCACGGCCATTTACCCACACGTGTAAGTTTTTATTTCAATTTATCCAAATCTTCTCTTCTTTATTCAAATAAATTTCACAATTAGCCATCAGAGAGGACCAATTCATGTCTTTAAAAACGTAGTGAATAAAGGAGTCACTGCAGACCTGGGGGAGCTCGTTTAAATCTCGCCTCAGGGATCCCTCCAGCGAGGGGTCATGGTTGAAATCATGGAGCAGCGGATTTAAAGGTGGGCGCTCCACAAGGTGTCTCTGTCGCCCCAAGGCACGGTCATCACAATTCCAAGAGAGGTGGAAATAAAAGTACACTGAGAACACAAAGGCTTTTGGACACTTCTGGAGATATTAGCCAGGCAGTTCATTGACGGTCAACAACCTTGGCCCAGCTACAAACAGCCCCCACCTCCCTGGACTCCCTTTCTAAACGGCTTGATCCCATACATCACAATTCATGTCTCACCATTTCCCCATACAGAACGAATGTGAAACATTCACAGTTTAACTGTAATGATTCTACAATATCAATCTAAAAAGCAGGGAAACAAAAGAGAAAAGGATATTGTATACAATTCAAAGTGTCAAGTGTGTCAAATGTGCATCATCTCAGTGCTCCTAGTCTCTGTTAACCATATTTACAAAAACATTAGGGGCACAACCAGCACAGATTGAGGTTGAGTCTACATGGATTGTTACATTGTCCACTTTTCTCCTCCATCAGGCTGATATATACAATCTCTCCCCCTACACATATATGTCAATATGTTTGGTCTTCACTGGGAGAAATGTGCCCTGAGGCTCCCATATAAAATTAGCAGACCATTCCCATGTTGGCTCTCTTTCATGCTCCCACTTGCAAAGAGGCCAACGCCACTGTATCAATAATTCAGCCACAATTTAGTTGTAGTTGGGTCGGGTCAGTTGTAATGAGTGCAATTGCCACTGGATGTCTGATATGTCTGACGAGCTTGTTGGAGCTTTGTGGTAAAATTGCCTGGTGTCCAACCATTGTGGTTTGACTGAAAAAATTTACAGTTTGAGATAAAGGTATATTTTGGTAGAACAGTACAGCGATATCATGTAAATGTATGTATGTGTGTTGTAAGAGGCAAATGAGTCTGGTTTTAATTTGTTGATATTTTAAGATATTTACAATTCAAACATTCAAAAATTATGTGCAAGAAGCAGCAAAAACTACATTTTTTTTCAGTCTTTATTGGAAAATACTGAGGAAATATAGTATCACTGCTAATAGAACAAGGAGTGAAGAACACGTTGCTAATTAATTTCTTAAAGAATATTTTTCGTTTTCTGACGAAGATGAAGTGATGTGTGTTCTGTTTTTGTTTGTTAATAGTAAAAAAAAAAGTAGAAATAATGTCGTTTCTTGCACAGAGAAAGCTGTTTGTATTGGAAACTGTAGTGTAGGGACTATACAGTGGCCCATGGGTTCAAAATGTTAAACACAAAATCAAAGTGAAAAGAGTCTCCTACATTTTACAGATTTGGCTATTTCAACAATCAAGAAGTGCAAATGCTTGTTGAGACAAAAACAAAAGTGTAGTGGACACTTGAATGTTTTTCCCAGCAGTGCAGGGCTATAGCTGCATGTGAGGCCATCAAGTTGACAAAAAATTGACACTTAACAGCACAGCTCATCCTAAACAACCACATTTGTGTTCTGAGGATTCATCCATAGAATCCACACCGCCTCAAACAAGTCTTGAGGGATCTACTCCCCCACATGCATCCCACCAACACTGCTGAATGTCTGCCCTTCTGTCTTAAGCCAGCCTTGGGGTGGTGGAGGTGCTAATCCAGAGCTATAGCTGGAATGGAAATCCGCATGTGTGCTGTATGTGCATGCTGGATGGGAGGAAGGGGCTGTGAGAGAAGTGTCTGCCCTTGCACCTTGGCGAGATGAAAAGCCCTCAAAGCCTGGAGAGGAGGAAAACACTGGCAGGGCAGAAGTCAAACTCCCAAGGCCATCAGAGAGAGAGAGAGAGAGAGAGAGAGAGAGGAAAATGTACCAAACTTTTTCTTCTACCCTGCGGCAGATTGCATATGTGGTCAAACTGTAGACCTGTTGTGGAAAGTCTGAGTTACTGTATATGAAATGTACATTCAAACTTTCAAACTTCTGGGCAACTAGTGAAACACTGTCAGGCTGCAGTGACCTGGTTTTGTGTTTCGTACTTCACTGTATGTCAAGTCTGACAGAAACTCTTTTCATGTGTTCTGCACTGTTTTATTTATTTCCCTAAAGTATTCCATGATGTAGTACTTTTTTATTACATTTTGGTCAAATGTATTCTGTCTTCTGTATGAGGGTGGTGCATCTGTCATGTCTGTTTAACTGGTTGCATCGTGTGTGCACCAAAACCAAGCCAGGAGTCATTCATAGCACTGGAAACCACATTACTAACACAGTATTATTTTGCCCATGATGAGAATGTTTTTCCATTTGGGCGACTGTGTCATATTGCAACAAAACATCTTACTGTGCAGTCATTACCACCTGATCGAAGTTTTCTAATTACATTTTATAGAAAACAGAAATTTTTCACACAAAAGACTAAAAGTCACTGAGTGTGAGAGAAAATAATGTTACTATTTTCTAAGTCTCCTCTATTAATAAGGTCCAAAATTATAAACAAACTAGTATTTTATAAATCAGATGAATAAATCAAATATATATGATTTAGGTAAACTGTTTAAGTCATCAAAGAGGGATCAAATCTAATTAAGCTTAATTATAGTGCTAACAAAGCTAATTTATGAGATTTATCAACTGAATGTTTCCTAGTTTGCTAATGTTCTGTGTTGCATATTTAATCACAAAAATCATAAAAGGTTACCTAATGTTATTTTCTGTCTCAGACTAATGCAGGGTTGCAAAAGACGTGACGGCAAGAAAACAGGTCATCATCATCCTAGGGGAACATCTACAGCACACTCACCAGAGTATTGATACCATATCACAAGAGAACACATCGTGACATATCGCTTTATTGATTATTTGTCACACCTCTTTATTAATCTGGGTTAAAGACACCAAATTGTAAACTGATTATTTGCCATTTTTAATGTTTAGCAGTCTTCTGGAATACTGTGAATATTTTTTGTGGGTTTTGTTTTATATAACAAGTTCTTAAAACAGAAATGTTAACAATTAGCATGACATACATTTTTAGTATTTAAGTATTAAGTAAGTATGACGAGGTCACTGTGTGAAATACATGCTTACTGGTAAGTTCCCACTAGAGTGTACAATACCAGGGAAAAACTAATAAATACATGCCCCTGCATGTTAGTGCTTTCTCTTTAGCTTCAGTCTTAAAAACCAAAAAACTGAGAATTCATGCCCTCCTACTCTGGCTGTGCTGACCCTAATAATTTCTTTATCCTTTTTCTGTTTTTCAGAAACTACAGTAAATTCACCCATTTACAACGATCAATACAGTCAGAGAAAAAACGATCCATTGCAGATGCCCGAACAGATGATGCTGGAGATTAAGTGTTCCTGAGTACACATAGAGGTATATGTGTTGAAAGCGGAGAAGTGATCTATGTCCTTAAGCACCTCAATGTGCTTTGCTGGCACTCTTGATGAGCTGTCGCTGTGATTGGGTAGAAAAACAAGTCTAAATGATGTGGCCCCGCAGTCACCTGACCATCAGTATGGCAAGTCTGCCATCGTGGGCCCTTGGCTGGCCTGAGTCCGTGTGGCATGGCGACATATTGCACAGGTATGCAGCAGTCAGTAGTTATTCATCATCCATAATGTTAACGATTACAGCATGTCGATAACAAACCCAGGAGTTAAATGAGTTTGTGCACTCAGCTACGCTTGCGCCTTTGCAGTTCAAGGTCACTCCCTGCCGTTGATGACAGGAGGGATGATTCCCGGGCCAGGCTGCAAGCACACACATCTTGCCTCAAGGTCAAGTGTGCCACTATTTAGAACAAATAGATACATAAAACACTCAATCTTGTAGGTGGGTAAAGTATGAGCTAGGACCTTGGGCTGGGATAAAGTTGGCCGGCAGCTCGTATATTTCTTCCTGTACTTGTATTTCAGCTTGACACTTTGTCACCCCACATCTCATCCAGCATCGTTCTCCCTTCTCTACTTTCTTTAATGTTTTGGAGTCCCTCTTATGTGACTGAATGTAAAAAGTTAGCATTGATTTTTATCATGTAAGAGCTCACGGGAGTGCAATGTGGACACATCTCGCGCATCTTGGGATGACAAACTGTGTTTATCATTCTGCTTGGTGGCCAGCTGAATTTAGACTCTGCAGCCTCTTTTAAGCTGCTCTGTCAAACATACCATGACCAAAGCTACTATTCAACTTATGGATGGTTGAAAAACTAAAAACACAGAGGGCCTTTGTGTTTGAGCAGGAGCAGGACAAGGCTAGGGCGCGTGGCGAGAGGATACACTTGATTTGGAGTCAGTTAGCAGCTCATGTCTATCCTAATGGACAATGGGGTAAGGGTAAGTGTCTCCCTCCCCTTAGCTTTCCTCTCTCCCTCTCCCTGTCTCTCAGCGTGCTTCCCCCTGGAGACACGAGCCAGGGGCTGGGTGCTCTGATGGCCAAGCGTGACATTTAAACCCCTGCCCTCCGGTAGCTTTAGGGGGGCTTTGTGGAGAAGATGGGGGTGCAGAGAGGTCCATCTGAGCACAGAGAAAGAAAAAAGGGGGTACGGACAGAGGCTCACCCTATAAACCCCTATCCCTCGTTCCACACGCATCACCCTCCACTGCCTCCCCCTACAGAAATCCTCAGTGTGTCCGTGTGGTGGGGGGCCCCATTGTGCGTGGGCCTGCTGCTGAAGAAAAGGGCCTTTGGTAGTAAACAATTCAGCTGTCCACTCTGATCACAATGGGGGCACATCCCATTGCTTTAAGCATCTGTTTCAAGTAGGTATTGGTCCCCTCGCTACTTGGCAGCGCTGACCATACATACCCGGTGAGCGACTAAATCCAAGAATCTGCTGGCCCACTACCACCTGCTCTCAGCCTCCCCTTCTTTTATCATTCCTTATTTGGATCAATACTGTTGACTCTACTGCAGTGTCTCTCAAAAGACAAGTTGAATAGCCATGTGTTGGCTGTTTAGTAGGATCGCATGCTTTTTAAATTGTCTACCATGTGGAGGCCAACTGTATGAGCTGATTAAGGCATGCATGAAAAGGAAGATGCTTTTCTGTCATGACACAAGGCAGCAGCACTTGTGTGTAGATTCCCTATTCTTTCTGCTCATTCCATGGCTATTCATCGCCCCCTAGTGGGTTTTCTAGAACTGTTATTCCTGCTTATACATTTATTTTGTTTTTGTAGTAATATTCTTACTCAGTGTAAACATAGAATGGCGTAATAAATATTGTCAATATTTCAAGGTCAGCACACAGTCTTGCATTAAAACATAATTATTATACATAAGTATTATGGGTCTAAACCACAGGTCTGCTCCAATTCTCATTTGTTTTGAAACTAGGTTTACTAGTTTAAAACTAGTGTATTGCCACACACTTTATCAAATTATTAACAATTTGTATCGATTTTCATCATATTTTCATCAACTACACTGTATTTTTACTTTTTCGATTTTAAAGCCTTTCATTGTGTGAACCTTGTACTGGCTAGTTGCTGAAAACTAGTATACAAATAAACTTGGCTTGCTACCTAGATAAAATATACTTCAGTGTCAAAAGTGTGAAGAGTAAATGTGCTGAATTATTTCAGTGCAAAATATGCATTTTGATTCTAAAGCTGGTGCAATTTGATTGTTTTGTTTGTTTTATTTACGTGTCGTACGATTTTGTATAAATCTAATCAGTAAAGAATCTGCAAAGAAGCTATAATACTTGGTATCACACAATATATTTTCTTTTGAAATGCAACAAATTAGAGGTTTACAGATGCATAACAGGAAGAGTAAGTAAATGTACTTCACAACTGAATGTAAATGCAGTACTGACATCTGGGAATATACAGTGGGTTGCTATTTGATGTAAACATATGAAACAGCACAAGGATGCCTAATCCTCACAGCAGTTATTTAATATCTGAATGATTGTTTTAACTTGGCTGCATTTTGTCCTGAAGATAAACAAATAGGAAATTTGTGGGTTTCCTCAAACGCCTCTGCCCACTACCTGATTCCAAAGGGTTAACAGTGAGTGCAGTACTCTGCTGGGGAAACGCTAATCAGCTCTGAAACATTTGCTGCCCTTCTGGCAAGGTCAAAGGGGTCATGGTCCCTGGGCTGGATGTCCACTCCATCCCTCGCTCCTCCCCCTCACTGTAAAGCCCAGCCCCCCCTTGGGGCTTATAGGCCCTGCAGGCACAATCACCGCATAGCGACTATAGGCTCACAGAAGCTGGCTTTAATCTGTGTGGAGCCCTGGGATGGACTACGGCTGTCTGTCCATCACTCAGTCAGTGTGTCTTGCCTTGACCGTACACAGGCAGGCCTGGACCCGCACTATCGATTCAGACAGGCCGAACCTAGATTTCTGATTGGTCTGCAGAGGCGTCCGACTGGCCATTCCTGCTGTTTGACCAGCTGATTGATCTGTTAACACTGGCTTCTGGACGTGTGTCCCTGAATTTAATTTCAGAATTCATTTCTAAAAGACGTGCGTGTACAGAAATGATGTAGAGTCCCTGGATCCAAGTGAAGGATTGAGGGTGGAGGCGAAATAAAATAGCAATTTAGATTCCTTTCCCTGTATTGTTAGATGTTTGGAATGTGCTTGACAATGAACAGTGGTTTACCTATAAAACATTTTCTCAGGTTTCTCATTTTCAACTAAGATGTGATTGAAAATGGTCCATGTTCAAGTCTTTGTGCCTTCAAGTGCCTGATCTCCAAGGGGTGCCAGATGAGACAATCTCCCGGTATGTGTATGTTTCTTTTTATTTTCCATGCCATTGGATGCATTTTGCCTTTTGGGCTCTATTCATCAGTTCATTTCTGTGATATAGTGTTGTTTTAATGCCATAGCAGGGATATTGGTTATCTACAAAACATGACCAGCCCTGAAAAGGTGCCTTTACTGTCATTGCATTTCATCACATATCAATATCAAGAGAACCCCTGCTGTCAAAATAATAAAAAGTGTTGAAAAATGCCATGGGAGCTGGGCTGTGGGGTTAGCTAACCCTGATTCATTTCACAGCTCATAAAGAGCGTCAAAGCACAGACGTGTGGGTATTGTCCACCATGGATTTCCTGGTTCATTCTGCTTTATGCTTCTCACTTATCAGAATTACCCATAAAAACTCACAGACAATAAAATAAATGTGGTGAGCAAGACAATGCCCGTGTTAGGAAGTGAGGACTGATTTGATGGAGTCTCTGTTTCTCTCCCCTCTTTGGCCTGCTGCAGACACCGGGGGAAGAGGGGGGTTCTTGGATATGCATCACAAAGGCTTCCTGCAGTATTGATCTGCAGTGGGTTAAGGCAGTCTATCAGCAAATGTCCCTCTCTCTGGGAAAAACAATAGGAGATTAAAAACACAGCTTGCCAGGCGGGAGGCTGCTGATGGGCCCTTATCTGGGCCCAAAGGTCACTGTGTACAGATATAATCCACTTTCACTTAACAGCTTCATTTAAGGCACCTCACATGCAAATAGTGGCATTTCAGGCGCTGTTCAAAGATAGACGATTGTTTTTCAAGAGGCACAGGATGAGCTGGAGGTTTTTACCGGCAGGAAGCTGAAGCTGTTGAATGTTTAAACTACAGAGGAGGACTGCATACGCTGTTTCCAACCCACTAAGCAAGCGCAGGTGTCAGACAGCATTTTAATGCCGACAGAAGCGTCATGACTGAACTGCATTTCTGCCAATCTAACCCACTTCACTTTATCCCAGAACAGTGAGCCATGATGAATAAAATATTTCATCACCCATACATGCATATCACAATAGAAACAATGAATTAGAAAAACTCACTATAATTACCTATACTCAAACTGAAGCAGGCTATTTAATGTGTGCAGTTGCCGATAGGTTTTAATGTTATTGTTGTCTACCTCCACAATACCTAAACTACTGGCACGATCCGTTATCACTGCCAGCTTACAGCTAATAAAACATATGACTCATATAATCCTGGCATGCATCATAGTAACCTCATGGTATGACTGCAGCCTCTGCATGCTGCTCTTTTTATTCTGTGGACATTAGCTTATTCCTCTTACCAGTTATTTTTCACAGTGAATATTATATAATGAAGTCAGCATTTTGGGAAAACTTATAAGTTAAAAAGAAAATTTAATTTATTTTTATTTTTCATCAATAACCCATATAATCTGACAGATTTTTCTTTGTTGTTCCTTTGATAAAACACAAATAAACTGGACGCACTGTGTAACTTCATATTTGTCAAAAAACTGTCACCTCACTGATGTATTGTTACTATTTTATTTAGTAAATCTGCTTTGTATACACTTAACAGAGACAAACAGTACAACAAATATAACCACTAAAAGGAACAAAAACTGTTTTTTTAGTATTTTAAACTGCACTGACAGTGATGTCACAACCACAACACTTCTAAAATCTTCTCACACTGCAGGTGTGAAAAAACAATTTGACCTATAATCAGATGTGAACTTAAAAAAAAAACCATGAAACCAACCCGTCAATGCTGCTGTGTTAGCAGTGACGTGTGAAGTCAATACCGTTCTTTGGGCTCGCTGAATTTGCGTTTCTTCTTAGGTGCGGAGGTGGATGGCGTTTCCTGGCTGTTGGGGATGTCATATTGAGAAACCTGAAAACAACACAAGAAACACACAGGTGACAAACGTCGGCCACAGTGTTTCTATGTGTCTACTGAATGACAACAACCCACTCTGTGAAACCACAGCAATCTGCGCTGACTCATCGGTGAACTAACAGGGTTCCTACGCATTTTCCACTTCAAAATTCATGCTAAATGTGCCACAGAGATGTTTTTACATAAAAGTGCAGCCGTTTAGTCACTCTAAGCCTTTTTTCCAAACTGACTGATGTGTCAGGGATGGGCATTGTTATACCCACAGTTAAGCTCGAAAACACATGTACCATATGTACACATACACGTACACATACGTACAAAGGATGCATCTGTAATTGGTCTGGGTTCACACATATACTTCTGCTCTTACTTAGCAGACAATGTAGAATAACAAGTTTATTATTATTTATCAATGTCCTTTAAAGCTTTGTATTCAGTTTAAATAATTTATGTTCAAAGGGGATCTGATTTGAGTTCACAGAAGCTGTGAGCGCGAGCAACTCACCACTTTGTCCTTGATAGCTGTCGTCTTGACGTTATTCACAGTGAGGTTTGTCTCCTGCCCCGAGACACACACACACACACCCACACACCAAAACATTTAACAAGGAAAATCATCATTGCTGTACAAAAGACTTCCTTTTTTAGTTTGATATATAATTTTGAACATTTTTTTCCTCACTTTCATCAACATTTTTATATTAAATAAATCACCTTTAAACTTTAGATATCAACTAATGTACCAAATGTCATATTCCAGAAACACATGGACAGTGTTTCTGAATGAAAGTATAAATTAAAGGCATGTACTCAAATAGCTCAATAATGGATGGGCCAATTTCTCTTATAATAAATTAGCTCAAATAATCAGGATTAGTTTGTATTTGATTGTAAATCTCATGACTAAGATGTCTGACCTACCCCATTAAAAATAACTATTTCCTCACAAACAGATGTAAGTCATCTTCCTTTCAGTCTGTTACACTGCAAGCTAATGGATAATTTATTAATAAAAATAATCCCAAACATTCATAATGAAGCTGTAAGTGAATTCAGCATCAGTGCATGGGATTGTAGTATTTCTGAACTCTTCTAGCCTTAAGCTGTAAGAGGGTGACTGACCGTAGTGGACTTGATGATCCGTCCACTTCTGGTCCTCTTCAGACCCACCTCCATGTCAGAGGTCTTCTTCACTAGAGTGTCCATCTGAGAGGGGACAGATGGTCCGTAACACTTACACCCATAAGTGCACTCAAAGTGGCCTTTTGCTTTATGTTTACACAGACCCTGCAGTCATTCTGCACCTACAGAAACTGAGTGAAATCTTTTTCTTTTGTGTTATTTCTCAAAAACCAGCAATAAAAACTTCACATTAACCATATTACCTTTAATAATAAGAAGAAGAATAAAAAAGAAGAAGTTAATTTAATGTTAAATGTTCTTTCAGTTAAAAAAGATATGACTTCCCACAATGTTTAGGTGCAAAATTAACTGCCCTTTCACTAATTAACAAAAGCATTATCATATTTATGTTTGCTTCTTTTTTATGTATGTTTTATGTTGTTTTATGTTTCCACTTTTTTTTCCACAAGCACATTCACTTGCAGTTCAGTGGGAAAAGCTTATCTTTTATGTTTTGGCTCCTCACTTTTGATTCCCTTTTGACAATCAACATGCTGACAGGATTAGTTGTCTGTTGCCTTCTGTATTTTCACAATGTGCTGAGGTTGATATAATTAATGTCACACCTACCTCTGTGACTTCCTCGCAGGTTTCTATCTTCTCACAACAGTTCAT
>OMLM01002552.1:14040-28710 GCA_900302695.1 Helostoma temminkii
TATATGTTTTTGACAAACCATCTCACAAACGTCCAAAATAAAGAGACAAAATAATATCAGAAATGTCTTTCATCTGTTTAAAGATGAATCATTTCTGAAACATTTCTACAGGACAAAGCAACATATTTTTTTATGGTCCCTCGCAAGTGTTACTGCAACTGCCACAGATGTGTTGACATTTTGAAACACTGTTCTTCATCTTAGGTGTCAGAAATTGTTTAACTTGGAATTAAAAGCTTTTTCTGACATGGATGCTGTAGAAGCAATGCGGAAACGTGCAAAAGATCTCGAGGAGCACAGTATTTTACACCTTAATAATTAATTTCTTAAGATGTTCATAGCTCACAATTGTTACTGAATATTAGTCCAAAAAAGAACAGTTATAATTATGATGAAAATCCTTTCACTTGCATCTCATTAATCAGCAGCTCCCGAGTTTTCTAGACACTCTTACATTAGACCTGTCAATATTCTGTACAAAACGTGCCAAAGAAACTACAACTGTAAGCTCTCAAATATGATCAATAATGTCAACTCGTGTTAATGAAGTAAACCCTGTGGGGAACTTTGTGGTGAAAACTATACAGTAATGATGTTGATACTGCTTCTATTCAATACTTCATTGCTGCTTTACCTGTCAGTGGCTCTCACATCAGGTTTAATCATTTTTACAGCAGTTGCTACACACCACCCACAGCAGGTATTGGCTTACAGTGTATAGGCTGACAGTCAGACAGATAATTTGTTTATATTAGGAAAATCAATGTGTGGACGGTCCATGGTGCAGTGGAAATTTCCAGTGACTGCATATCTGTAGATTGAATCTATACTTTGTTTTTGTTTAGCTCCACTCTGCTTAGCTCTGTTTAGCTACACAAATAGTCTGACTTACAGATACTGTAACCTGTTATTGTTAGCACTTATATTTAGCATAATAGAGTGCTAATAGTGTTTAATTTCAAGCATGAAGAGTTAATGATAACTGTAGAGAGTCTGATTTCATGTTTGTTATGATGATTCAGATTAATACTTTGCTCCAGCTGATGTTCTCAAATGATCTCTGTGTCTAATTATTCTGTGTGAGAGATGATTTAGATCAGCTGACTTCTAATTCTGTTTAATCTCTCTCTCTCATGGCTGTCATAACAAAGTCATCAATCTGTGGAGGTCAAGTTGTATCCACTAAATATTTTTCTACTCCAAGCTAATTGTACATCTTCACAGACAGTCCCCTAAAAATAGGAGTTTGATTACTTTTTTTCTGAGTGTGAAGTGTACCACGGAAGGATTAGCAATAGTGCAGCATGTTGGCCATCTGGACATTCACTCATGTACAATTAATAATGTGATCTGTGTCATGTGGAGTCAGAGGAAACAGAAATTATCCAAAAACTGCTTTTCAGATGTTCCATTTGCTGTTTTATATCAAAATAGTATGTATCAGAGTCTTTTAAGCTTGTGTAAATAATTAAACACTAAAATAAAAGCAGATATTTTGACTGCAGTTGAATGACTTCTTTAAAAAACAGCTCTTGAGGGAGTCAAGTGCTGGTTTTTGCGGCATTCAATTACAGTCAAAATGTGTGTGATTAATTTTTTAATATCAGTCTATAGTTTTAAGGGGATTTGTTGTTGTTGCTCTTCAGTTGATTCATATTTAGTTTTTTATAAAGTAGTAACTTTTGTTTCTTTGCTTTGTGATTGTAGTTTTTGTCTTAAAGTGGCATCAAACCAAATACTTTGATTCATATCTTAACTAGTCAATCAGCTGCAATAGTACATGCCATTTGAGTCTGCAGTCCTCCATTTCATCTTTCAGCTAACCTTCATTCTAATAAATCACAGCTTGTTTTACGTTACATCCCATTTTAGCTCTTTGATTAGTTTTACAGTTTTTCAGAAATCATGGTGTAATTTTGTTCAAGTGTTTTCAGATTTCACAATAACTGTATGTTTTTAGCTGAGAGAGTGACAACTGTATGCAGCAGTACTGCTGTGAATTCTTCGTTTACAAAGTTATATTTTCTCAGTTCTAAGTTAGGATCTAAATACTAGGTGATCTTGTAATGGCCACTACAGCCACTAGAAATATAGTAATATGCCTGTATTGGTCGTTTCTTGCTGCTCCTACTCAGGAAGACATTCTTGATGATCTAGAGATGGATGTTACAGTAGGATTCTATGTTTATAAAACCATAAACATAGATTATTAGTATATTAAGCTTGTTACTTGTCTATTCTTAATTTTTTTCCCTGCTTGCATTCTTCGCTGACTTTTGAGTACTTTCCAGTAATTCCCACACTGTTCTCCCAGCTATTAGTAAGTCCACAAGGGCCAAATTGTGATAGCTGGACAGCTGGATCAGAGCATCTCCAAATGTTAGATCTGGTGGGGTGTGTCGTACTTTACCTGGAGAGACAGGAAAGTTTAATAATATTTAAAAAGCCTTCTGTAATGCGAGGCCTGCTGCATCTTATTCATCATAAATAGAGGAAAATAAGAACAACCACAGGTTTCATTTCAATACTGTAGCCAGTCTGACAAAGAATCATAGCTTTGATGAGACTTGTATTACCCTAACTCTCAGCAGCAGTGACTACATGAAATTTTTTATAATGAAAATTGTAACTATTAGAGAAATAATTCATCAGACCCGATCTTTAACTGACATGGGTGGATCTGTCACTGTCATGCCCTATATTTGGGTTCTGCTCTTGATTTCCCCATGTTTCTTTCCACTCTGTCTCACTCCCATGCCATGCTCTCTCACTCACCTAGCCGCTCTCCTCCTGCTTCACCATTCTCCACTCACAGCTGCACAAGATCCCTGATTACCTTCTCTCCATTCCACCTCCAACACCTGCAGCTGCTCAGATAATCAGTCTCACCATTTAAGCTTTCCATTCACCCTCAGCACACTACCAGATTGTCATCAGCACTTATGGCAAGCACACATTGCTCCACAGTCTCCAAGCCGCTGCCAGACAGCTCACCTTGTCATGGACTCACCTCATGTTCTTGTTTTTGTTGTCAACTGGTGTCTGGACTGAGTTCTGTGT
Source organism: Helostoma temminkii (assembly GCA_900302695.1). Lineage (NCBI taxonomy): Eukaryota > Metazoa > Chordata > Actinopteri > Anabantiformes > Helostomatidae > Helostoma > Helostoma temminkii. The sequence goes on from OMLM01002552.1 coordinate 17,101, forward strand.
TTGTCAGCTCACTCTCCTGTTAAATTATTGCTCGCTTTCCTACCATGTTTTTTTTTTCTTCATATGTTAGCGTGATCCCCAAGCTCTGTTTGTCAGTGTTCACATTTTGCTTAACTCTTGCCTCTGCGCTTATAAGTTTGTCTTTTTTCATGTTTTGTCCCACACTCACATGTTTTGCTTCAATTCTGTCTTCGATGATGATGATATGGATCCAAAAGCTTCCCATAAAATATTTAATATAATTTAAAATCCTTTTCCTTACATACACAGCACATAAAGATCAAACTCTATCACATATGAGGCAGAGCCTTTAGCACTCAGCTTCACTGGAATCAGCTTCAGGTTCTGGAGGTAGACACCCCATCTACATTAAAAAATAGGCTTAAAATTCCTTTTTGATAAAGTCTATAAATGAATAAGAGAAGTCTGAAGTATCTCTTCATTATGCTGCTGTAGACTTAGACTGCGGAGATACCTTCCTTGATCCACTGAGCTCCTCTCCTGTACTTTACTTTCTCACCATTTATTTGGCACCACTGCTTTCCATTAACTTTGTTTCTTCTTTTGCTCTCTCCACTTGCAGAAAAGGCCTGGAATTTTTCCTCCTGCAAAAGTGATCAAGGAAGGACAGTCAAGGAACCTGCATGGGTGATATCTGCACCCCAGGCTCACTGATGCATGTAGGGAGCAAGAGGTAGTCTGTTTAGTCTGACACCACTTAAGAGCTAGCACAAATTGCTGAAAATGCTGCTTATATGACTGACAGGTATCAGAATACACATAGCATCTATAAATCAGACTGCATAGCTCCAGGCCAGTCAGAGTGCCCATGCCGACCTGTCCAATTCGTTCCAGGCCGCCTTGTTCATGCAAACCACCAGAGGGTATATTTTGTAGGCTAACCCTATATTTGATGTAACAGGTACCAAACTATTTATAAATCTAGGAGGGAAGTTGTCCAGATACAATATAAATACAATCTTGAACTGACCTACAAGTAGAGAGTAAGAGAGTAAGGCTACGTTGCTGAGATCTAATCCAATGTGACGTCACACTCAGCATGTCGTGTATACAGAAATAAACATGGACGCAGATGAAGTGAGCCTTTATTTCATTTTGAAGCTGCTGTGCAGTGGAAGCCGAAAAATTTAGAGAAAGGCAGCAAAATCTTTAACATTGGCCTTTTGTTTAGCAATGGCCGCCATGTCAGTACAGAAATATGTGTGGATGCCTAATGCACCAAGAGGAGATTATGACAGATGTGTGGGGAGTGGACCTCACCTCACAAATTAGGCTTAAAAATTAAAAAACATATTCTACACTTTTCTACATCTGAACATAAATACTCCTCACGCATTGCAAGAGGTTCTTGGTGGTTAGTTGTAGATTTATGCTGCCCTTTCATCTATCCTCAGGAACATCAGGACCACTTCACACATTCACCAGGAAGACACAGTTAACGGTCCACATTCATATTTGGTAGGAGGGGTTATAAGAGGTGTGACTATTACACTATCACAACAGGTGTGAAGCAAAACGAATGTGGAGAGAACACTTGAGGACTTTGGTCTCGAACCTCTCTCAGACTAATAAAGCTACATGAATGAGGAGTTAAATTTTTCAACCTAACAAGATAGAAGCCCAGTTGCAACGGAAAACATGTGGAAATAATCTATTCTATTTATTTGTTTGCTTGTTGAATATGTTCCAAATTTCCTTGATACGACCACTGTCCATGGTGCTGAAATTGAAGCTTGCATTGCCTTTTCAAGCATTTGTACAGATGAGTGAGTTTCTACAGTAGTTCATAGTTTCTGTAAACAAATGGGATTTGGCATGTGTTAAACCAGTATGGTGTAACCTTCTTCCTCAACAAATACCACACATTCAACGCAGAATCCAAATGAACCAGTCTGCAGTAGAAGAATATCTGAAACTGAAACAAAAAGATTGCATCCACTTTCAAAATACCACAAACAAACTTATTGTTCTGTAGAATACCAATACGGCCAATACATTCAGTAAAGTAGTAAAAAGTTTTTATTTTAGTTCGCTCTGATTTTTTTTATCCAATGTCATAAGCAATTTTGTATGTCATAATGTTTATCTGTTTGGTGGAGTACTGCAGTTGCAACCCTGTAATAGTTCTCTTCTTCCAATTTAAATACTACATATGAAAACATCAGTCCAACAAGCCTTGGAGGAAGCAACTGCTTACATGAGAACATCCAAGATGTTCTGTACTCTCTCTAGAATTACTCTCCCATGTAGATCCCTTACTCTATCAAATATTATAAATAATATATGAGAAGTACACGCCATTGATTTGTTATTGTCATGGATATCTAGAGAGGGAACGCATCTGTTCTTTGTCTTTTTTCTGTTTTACCTCAGGCTATGATAAGCACACTTGTCAGTGTTCCCTAGGATCTCCTTTAGTTTGTGTGTGTGGAGTCAGGATTTATTTTCTTTGTTCTTCTGTGCTTGTGTGCAAGCAAAGGTCTGGTTTATAGTATGGACATTATGTATGAATAGTAAGACCTTTTGAATATACATGTAGAATGAAAATTGTATGCCAGACTCCCACACTTCCACATTTACTGTTTGGACAAATAATGAGAGTATATCCTCAAAAAGCTCTGCATGGCTAAAGGATGGTAATGATATGTCCATATAATTTGTTGTATACATAAGAAATCAGAAAAATATACTGTGGTTTATTGTGATAATTTACCACACTTTCACTACAGAAAAGGCATCACTAATAAAGCGATATCGGTGCCAGAGTCATTCTGACAAGCACTCTACACTCGCTCTGCTACACATTGCAGAATTGTTCTTCATTTGAGAGGAGATGGAGATGGATCTGCAGAGATGTGAAAATAACCTCAGACTTCCCAATGAGTATTCCACTCACAGCTCCCTGACCTTGAGGTGAGCTTATCCCTGACCAATGTGCACAGCTGCATGAATTATAATATCCACCTATAGGTCCAGCCCCAGCCGCTGCCCTGACCAAACAGCACAGGGCCTCAAGCAGCATCTCCTCACCTGAGACCAGCACGAGTGCTACACCATAGTATAAACCACTGAAAGATGAAGTCCTGGTCAGTTATGATACTTGGTGGCTGAATACAAAGCAGGTGAGGAAGAACTAGCTGAAATATTTTTGTTTACTCGTGTTGCATATATTACTTATTAGACAATATCACTGTTTTGGGAGTTGATGTGTTGTAGTGTGTGTGTGGGTGTGTGTGTGTGTGTGTGTGTGTGTGTGCCAGAATATATAATAAGAAAATGTTATTTTCATTCTGTCCAAAGTCCTCACTCTATTCAATAATCTATCCAAATTTGGGGGACTATAAAATCAGCTTTTTCCTTCAATATATGCTGCATTTTTAATAATTAGTATAATACATTAATAATGCTATTTACAAGAGTGAGTCTAAACAGTGATTGTGGATTTCCACTTTCCATTATAATTAGACAGTTGCATTTAGCGTATTTTGTATGCAAGCTGATCTTGGTAAAGCAGCCAGAAGGCTTCTCAATGTTTTACCACCTATTAAACATTTAGTGGATATTTATTTATCCTTGTATTTTGTATTAATGCATAATATAAAAAGAACCAGTGAACAACAGCACTACTGTGGATGCATTTGTATTCTTTTAGTTTGACCTTCTGTCTGCTTTTGTAGTGCTCCAAACGTATGTACCCTCATGTTTGTCTTCTTGCTCACATCCACCCTGTTAAACGGAGCTTCAGCTTTAATGTTCAGTGTCACTTAAGAACACAACAGACCAAATGTGTGAATACTGTAACCTAGTACATAATGTGGAATTATAGATCACGCAGTTTGCAGATGCAACATCTTTTCACATTTTCTTTCCCTTTTTTAGTTTATGTAGCCATTTTGCATGACTTGCATTAATTCATCAGTTTGTTTTGTGTATAATTTTGACCTTTTTTGGGTAGGATTTTTATTGTTTGTATAATGTGACACTTTCCTTTAAAGTCTGAAAATAAAATATTTTCCTGGTTACAAAACTGAAAAAAACATGTGAGACATGGGTCCAATTAAGAGGGCAAATGAAACATTCTGGTGAGTAATTTATTCTGCTGTGAGCAATAGCCATTTCCCTGATATTATGCAGTATCACTCTCTGTCTCTATTCCTCCATCTTCCCATCTGTCTCTTTCTCTCCTCACTGTCCATCTGCTTTTCCATCATGTCTTCCTGCCTGTTCCCCTGTAGCCCCTTGTTGTACCTCAACACACACACAGACACACACACCTGTCTTATCTTTATTCCCAGACAAGGCTCCCTGTTTGAGCTGTCATTATAACCACTTTGAATAGCCTAGCTTTATGGCAAACGAGGAGAGGCATGCTGTACCCAATCACACAATACTTTCTTCCTGTCCAATAGATGAATGTCATATTTCATTTGGGGTAAGGTAATATGCATTGATGGATTTGACTCCAAAATCCTTGAGTGACTGAACATAGCTCAGAGAGGGTTTTTTTATAATGAAGGCTACAATGCAGGGCTGGTGTTAAACTTCTGCATTCTTCCACCCAAAAGGTACAATTTCCTCTTTGCCTCCTAAAAAGGTAAAAAGTTCTTAACATAAACAACCATATATCACTAGCATCTCATTCAACTCATAAGCATCTGGAGCATCTGTTGAACTAGCACTTTATGGCAGTTGGCCTAAATGACCTTTGATGTACATACATAACCTACATCATCATTATTAGAGCTGCTAGGGCTTGCCCAAGTTATCTAAAAGTTATGTTTCTATACAACTATACTGCAATCACAATTATGTTTGTATGAGAAACATAATTGCAAACAGATTATGTTTTCTGTCAACATAATGAACATATCTTCACAATTAACGTAAATGACAAGTCGTAAAAATGTTGATACTTAACATATCAATTTAATGTCCACAGGTAATGTATTTTTGTCCGCCAAATTATCTGATCTACAACATCACTTTTTGTCTTCTACTAAAATATCCAGTTGCAGATCAACATGCTGATATATGACTTTATTAACATTTATTATAGTTTGGTTCAGGCACTCACAGCACTTGGTTAGGAAAAGGAAAAGATTGTTGGCTGGGTATTAATGAAAAATGTAACAGATCACACACAAGAATAATAATTTTAACACAAACGTGATCAGTCTCTAATCATAACCAAAGGATTTTTTATGCCTAAACCAAACCTCATGCAGGACTCGGATTTGCAGATTGCCAGTCCTGCACATTATACTCCGGCCATCCGCCCCAACCACCTCCTTGCAACTCAGTTCCTATTAATAAGTGTGAAGTTTCATTTGTTCCCAAAATACGTTGCCTGACAACATAATGATTACGTTTGCTACAAAAATGTAATCAAGGTTGCAGCGTAGTTGTATAGGAACGTATTTTGTATAGGAACTTAACCCAGGAGGCTGGGTTAAGTTGCCTAACTATAATACATTAGTGGCGTTGTAAGAAACTGCTGATAAAAGCAATACGTGGACTTGTTTGGAGTGCAGTATCTAACAAAGTAATCAAGCTTATTTATGTACTAGTGTCGTTTCATTCTGACATACAAGGCTTGTTGGACTGAATTACAGAACTACAGCACAACTCAAAAATAAAAACAGAGTGCAGTTTAGTCCATTTTGATTAAAACAGTTAAATAAGACTCCATAAATTATCAAACCAACAGAGGTGTCAAAATATCCTCAAGCTGCAAGTACAAAGTCACAGGTCATTAACATTTAGATTTAAGAAAATGTCTACTCAAAGACTTTTTAAAAACTGTGCCCTCCCTAAGCAGTTTGATGAGTAACACACATTAACATTTAGAGCATCATTGTCTGCCAAAGATATTTATATCCAGCCTTATGTGAACTAGCTTGTTTATTCTTAAAAGCAAATGAAAATGTCTGGAAGCTAAATAGAATACAGCTTCAACATTTAATAGCATAATGAATACAAATGGCAAATACAGTAGCATGAAAATGGTCTCAATATATTTATTGTAAAAATAAGTGTATCAGGGATTTTTACCTAATGACAACAAGGATGCTGTACACCATTCTCACCCTTAGTGTTTTATCAGAGTTTGAGATGTGTCGACTACTGTATAATGTACATGCAGACCAAATACACTTTATCCATAGCAGACATTTTGTCATAGGAGATTTGCATCCATGTTTCTCTTATTTCAGTCTTTTCTTCATGTCTTTGTCTCTTACAATTAAAGAATCGTTTGCTTCTCAGTTCAGAAAAAAAGATGAAGAAATGGAATCATTTCCAGGTCAAGCAAGAACAAAAGAAAGAAAGATGCATGAGCAAAGATACACAAGGCTGTCCTCAGTTCAAGTCTTTTTAAGATCTGACACACTAGTTTATTAGAAATCTATTGGTGACTGGACACTGCAGTGGATTAAACTGATCTGAGACTACATCATAATATCACCACAATCAAAAACAAACATCACAGAAGTAATTTAAGACTCTTGTCTCTGCAGGTCTGATAAAAATAATAATTTTTTATTCATTAGGAATCTTTTCTCTCTCGCTCTCTCTCTCTCTCTCTCTCTTTAAGAGCTAATATTATTTCCCTGTATCTCACAATTGTGTTATAGGAAAAATATTATAGTCTTGGAGATGAGGATCCAGCTGAGCCACTGTTATCAGAAGCAAATGTCTCTTCAGAGGAAAAGACGTCTTACATCTTATCTTTGCATCTTTCTTTACGTCTTCAGTAAGCACTAAGGAATAGAATGAGGAAAATGTGGATGCAATGAAAGGGACCAAGATGTACCCAGAGACTAAAGGGATTACAGTGTTTTAAATGTAAATTTCCTTGTATTTTTCCTGCCATAACAAACCAGCACGTCTGCTTTATATTATATAATACATGATATTTATGATAGGTTAAAAATATGTAAATGTTCGATTTGTTAGATTATATACAGTTTCTACAGTTATATCTAGCACTAATAATAGTCAGTTCAATTCAATGTCATTTATATAGCACAAAATCACAACAAAAATCCTCTCAAGGTTCTTAACAAAGTAAACTTGCACTTCACAGAAATATAGCAAAAAATCCAACAAATGTACCTTGAGCAAGCACTACGCAACAGCAGAGAGGGAGAAAAAAAATAATTCAACCAAAGAAACCTTCAACAGAACCTGTCTCAGGTTAAGCAGTCACCTGCTTCAGCCTGTTGGGGCGAGTGGAAAGCATAGTGGGAAAGAAAGTGCAACAATAAGCAATAGACAAAAACACAGGGTCATTTGGTAGCGTCAGCAACTGCACAGTAATTGTAAACTTAAAGGAACAGACATACATGACCACACAGCCTCGTCCTCATCATGAAGTCTTGGAAAAAGCACAGACTATGCAAGAGAGAGGGCAAAGGGAGCGAAAAGGGGATATAGGCAAACAGCCTGGACACTCATGCGCTTATGTGAAAACAATGGTTAGAAATCTACTGGAAAGTACAATAATATTTTTGCTGGGACTTCATGGACAAAACTATACTACTGAAACCGAACTAGCCAAAGATTGGAAACAGGTACAAGCTCTGTAATAACCTGTTATTATATCACCAACTAAAAGTTAGAGCATATCAATTAATTCAGTTTCAATTTTAAAGTATCTGCAGAATCAGACTGTCTGATGCCAGCAGGGAGGTTATTCCAGAGTGGGCGCAATAGAAAAAAGCCCTGCAGGGCTTTTTAACTCTGGTACAGACAAAAACCTGCATTCTGAGAGCACAGAGGAAGAGTATAAGAGTTAAGGAGATCAGGCACATAGGAAGAAGAACTTTTGTTTGTCATAAGAAGAATCTTAAATCTGATCTAACTTGCACAGGGAGCCAATGAAGGGAAGCTAAGACTAGTGTAATGCGTTTAATTTTCTGGATTCTTCTTCTGGATTTAAAATCTAGCTGCAGCATTTTGGACCATTAGAAGACTTTGAGTACTAGCATGTGGTAGGCCTGAGAATAAAACATATATAACATATATATAACTAACAGTAATGGTTGACTCAGAAACATGTATAATATTGGCACCCACCATAGACAGGAAAGATTTTTAGATATGTTATATGGGTGAAAGAAGGCAGTCTTGCTGATGTCTTTAATGTGCTGTTGAAAGGAGAGCATAGCATCAAATGTGACATCAAGATTCTTGGCTGTGAAGCTCTGAGTTACTGCTGATTCATCAAACTAGTGTCTGTCTGGTCAGACCAATGACCAGCATCTGGGTATAACTGAATCAAAGAGCAGGAACTTATGTAGTGTTTTAAACCATGGCAGCAGGACTCTGCATCAGATTTCTCTGTCTGTGATTATACAATGTGTCCAAAGCTACACTGAAATCCAGCAAGTGAAGCACATATGTGGAATCTAAATCTATATTAAGTGGAAGATTGTTCACCACTTTGGTAAACGTAATTTCAGTGAAGTGGCAGGACATGAAAACAGTCTGAAATTGTCTGAAGAAAATTATTGTTACACACGTGGGCTAAAAGCTGTTCAGACTCAGCTCTTTCCAGCACTTTGGAAAAGAACAGGGCAGAGCTCACTAACTCAGACCAGACTCATGCCACCAGAGGTGAAGAGATGCAGATTTAGATTTTCATCTTACAGTCTTGGTTTTTAGGTCCTTGTGTTTGTGGTTTAATACCTGATTGGGAGCTAATTAAATCACAGTTATGAGGATTAGGACAGTAGGTGATACAAGAGCTCAGCAGTTCATTTCAACATGAAAAGTCAAGTTAAAGTTAAAAACTCCACTCCTCCTGATTTTTCCCATAGTGCTGCAGATTTCCACTGTGCGATGTAATTTGTAAGCTGTGGTTACTCACTCATTCGGGATGCTATAAGCCTGTGGTCAGTGCTTGCTTAATGCAAATGACTGGTGCTTGTGCAGTTTGAAACTTGCCTGTAAATTAGTTTGCTCAGTGGTGGCAGCACCTTGTCTAATTGCCAGCAATAACGCTAATTAAGTTCAAAAGAAGTTCACTCCTGATGTTGTGTAATTTAAGTACAGTGGTGTGCATATGCCCTTATTATCCATGATGCTACAGAATGGCTGAACTTGTACAAACTGTAATGGTGTGTGATTCAGTCCAACCAACAACAGAATGTCATGACAGTAGATCTGTGATGTTATCATAATTTGCAGTGCTACACTAGCAATACAAACAATACAATTCTTAATTTGGCAACCATTTTTGTCCAATGCTACACACACTACATACAAATTGGGGGGGTGAAGAAGTATTTGCCTTTCAGATTTTTTTTTTTGCATATTTGCCACAATACGTTCGTATTCTCGACAAAGTCTCATGTTGTTGTTCCTCAGAGAGTACAGTGCTATGAAAGAAATATTTGGCACCTTCCTGATGTTTTTGCATATTTTTCACACTTGAATGATTCAGATCAAACAAACTTTATTACACAAAGATAACCAGAGTAGATAACCAGAGTAGATACAGAATGCAGAATTGCATTTATTAAAGCTGTCCAAACCTGACTTGCCAAAGTCATGAATGAACTGTAATTAACTACATTTATTGGAAAGCTGAGTTTAATTCCACCTGCCACACCCAGACCTGATTACTGCAAGACCTTTTGAAACAAGAAATAACTTAAATAGAAGCTGTCTGACAAAGTGAAGCACACTAAAAATCTCAAAAAATAACTCAGTGACTGTGATCTAAAGGAATACAAGAACATACAAGAAGAAAAAAACTTGACATGTATTAGACGAGAAAAACCATTTCAAAGGCTTTGATAGTGAACCACTATCCACAAGTGGAAAAAAAACTGTGGTGAACCTTCCCAGGAGCGGCTGGCCTACCATAATTACTCCAAAAGCACAACGGCGACTCATGCAGAAGTTCATTATACAGCCCAGAACAACATCTAAAGAACTGCAGGCCTCACTTGCATCAATTAAGGTCAGTGTTTGTGACCAATTATCAACAATAAAAAAGAAACTGAGTGTCACGATTTTTAGGTCTGACTCCATATCATCCGGGAAACTCATTAGCATTAAATAAGAAAAGATTTTTTTTTATTTTAAGATAAGACAGCTGTAGCAGATGAAGGCGCTTGAATACAGGAAAGCGTAAGTTATGCGTCTTAGTAGGTGTGGACTAACAAACCCTCTTATAAAGAACACAAAGAACAGGTGAATGCAACCTAATGATTAGTGGTAATCAGAGTGGTGGGGAGGTGAACAGGAACCAGACCTTATATGGAGTGAGAGGGACAGACAGGCAGAGGAGACCAGAGACTCTGGGCAAATACGGCATCCAGAGGAGAGTTCCAAGCCGAAAGCAACTGCTGACCAAAAAGAACGCAAGGCTTATCTCATATTTGCCAAAAAACATCTTAATTATCCTCAAAACCTTTGGGCAAATATTCTGTGGACTGATGGGACAAAACTTGAAATTTGTTACATTACATATGGTGTAAACTAACACAGCATTTTACAAAAACGGCATTATGTCAACAGTCAAACGTGGTGTTGGTAGTTCGAGGGTCTGGGGCTGCTTTGCAGCTTCAGGATCTGGACGACTTGATATAATTAATGGAACCATGAATTGAGCTCTGTACCAGAAAATCCTGAAGGAAAATGTCCAGCCATCATTTTGTGACCCAAGCACACCTGGGTTATGCAGCCAGACAATAATCTGAAACACACCAGCAAGTCTACCTCTGAATGGATCAAATGGACTAAATTAAGGCTTTGGAGTGCCACCAAGTGTAGCACAACCTGTTATTAGGTTTAGGGGGCAATAACCTTTTTCACATACAGCCAGGCAGGTTTGGACAGCTTTTTTCCCTTAATAAACAAAATCATCATTTAAAAATGTATTTTGTATATACTCAGATTATCTATGTGTAATATTACTGAATGATCTTAATCATTTAAGTGTGACAAATATGCAAAAACATAAAACATCAGGAAGGTGGTAAAAACAATCTGAGGAATAGCATCAAGGAGAATTTGTTGAGAATAAGAACCTTATGTTCCACCTAATTGTGCCACCGGACATTCAGGTGCACCAAGTAATGTATAAACTCCCAGCAAATAACTTTTTTCACAAGAGCTATAGAAGAAATGAAAACCAGAGATAGAGGGAAATAACACATTATGTGACTCTCAAGGAGATTGGTCTTTTCTGAAGACTGTGAGGGAAGCTGAATTGAGTTTGGTAACTCTCCTACTACTGAGATGCTGAAGTGCTCGAATTGTTGAGACACAACATGGTGGGCCTAGTTGGCATTCATTTGCAAACTGTAGTAGACGACAGCAATCACACACCTGAGTGGGACTATTCCAGTACAGTAGGTGTATGCTGTGCTACTGGCCTTTCTTCAGGCAAGCATTAGTGAGCAGCACTATGTTACATGAGCTATAACATTTATATAGATTTTTTTTAAAAACTACTGTTTTATTAAAATTAATCATAATATGCAAATAATTTGGTAAACATGTTAACATATATGCAACATGTAAGTGGACTGGTTTACCCAAATCAATCAGGCAATAAAGCAGTTGAACTAACTAACT
>OMLM01002556.1:8172-22723 GCA_900302695.1 Helostoma temminkii
AATAGAAAACACCTTCTGCTTTTAACTGCTTTCCCTTGATTGGTTGGTTAATGTTGTTGTGCTTGGTTTCACATGTTGTATATGGAATAAATTTAGTATCCAATACTAAATAAATAATAAAAAAATACTGAAATTGTTATTCAAGCTTTTGAGATATTTGCATCTGAATCACATATTTGAATGCTAATGTGCTAATATTTAAAGCAGCTATACTCAGCATTTTTATTTTAACAATGGATCACTACCTCTATGTGAATTTTGTTGGACAGAATGACAAACTGATGGTGAGTCAAAACCGGACTTGGTCTATTCCCTCACCTGCATTGGCTCTTTTAGCATCTTTCAGCTCATTGTTTTGGTTTTGTTGCACACACTTTCACAGTTAATTAATTTTGACCACTTAGCACCATTTCCAGAAGCAGGTAAACACGGCTTTCTCTGTGGCAACTCACAGTAGGAGGGAACACAGACATTAATGCTGCAGAAACTGAAACAATGAGCTAAAAGTAAAATAAATTCTCCCATAACTAATTAAATTATAGTGCTACCAGATCTTTAAGGCAGTTTGACCCATCACATTAATTTATTTACTATTTTGCATTGAAGAGCATCTGTTTTTGTAATTGTTGGATTTGATATTTTAAAGTAGGATCATATGGTTCTGCATTGGAATTGTCTGGCTTGTATCTGTCATTTTGTAATAAAAAATATATGCCATGACATATATGACATACTACATCCAAGCTACCCTTTGAAATCCACTTATTCCCTTTATCCACTAAAGCAACATGATGGAGTCAAAGTTCAACAAGCTCCCAGCTGTCACATTTCACTCAGTAATGCATCATGTTGACATCTAAATCATAAGAGGCCCTTTTATTTCCCACTGTAGCATCCTCACAGTGCCTTGCTGTATGTATACTGGTGAGGTTGGCCAATCTGTGGATGCACAATAAAATGCCAGTTGTCTGAGGCTGCCACTCCCAATGGGACTCCACATCAGTAGGATACCAACTGTGCTGCCAAAATGAAATAGCTCTGGTGTGTCATGGAGTGGAACGCAACGCCTGTACACACAAGTCCAGATGGAGACAGAGAGAGGAAGAGAGAAAAAGTGCTGGAGAAAAAATGATGTCAGGGCAGACGGAGAGAAAATTAACACACATACACCAGCTATGGAAAATAGCTGCATAGGTCTGTGCTATCCTGAGGCAGAGGAAGGGATTCTGACCTTTCCATTGCTTCAGGCCAGATCAGAGCCATGGTTGCTTCCTCCTGACTGGATCCTAACAGCAGAGCAGGATGGTGAAAAGAGGGGGATGAGGAGGGGGAGAAGGATGACAACGACGAACGAGAAATGGAGTTTGTCCTCTGCAATGTCACTACACTGAGCAAATGACAGTGAATTTGGTGAAATCAAACGCCTTTCCTTTCTCTTGCTGATGTAATCTGCAAATCGCTGCTCTTCTCCGATAAGATGGAGCTCTGAGAAACTCCTTCATTTGAGATTTTCATTTCTGCTGACCAGTAGTCCCACTATAAACACTGATGCTGAGTTAGGGCTTCATTGTTCATGATGAAGAATGACATATTTCATTAATTAGTGATGGGATTCAGCTTTGTGTCTAACAAAGTGCTCAGCTGAAGCAGAAGATAGCCATGTCATTAAGCTTTAGGAAAAAAATAATAATTTCAAACTAGGATAAATGTTTTGTTACAAACTTCTTCACCTTTCCAAATGTTGGTGTTTATAAATATAAATAAAATGTATTTGTATAGTGCAAAATCACAACATAACTTATCTCAAGGCACTTTACAATATAAGATTTAAGACCTTACTGAATTTAACAAAACAACTACATGGAAATATATAGAAAAACCCAACATATCCCATTTAAATGTGTCTTTCTCAGCTTAATCATAAAATCTTGGCATAGCAGCTGAAAATAAAACCAATACTTTTTAAGAGCATGCCTTCTGTTTTCCCATATTTAGTTTTGGGGTTAAGCTATACTAACCATTTCCTGTGTTGAATTTACTATTTCTATAATTTATTTGCTATGTGCGGTACCTTGAAACCATATGCTGACATATATAAATATAATAAATTTATATAAAAATGAAGTTTTGTTTATCCTATACAAATTTTACTTTTGTATATCACACAAGGTGATTTTTTTAACACCTTGTGTTTTCCATTTTGCTGTTGAACATTTTGTATAGCTTCGAAATCATTATTGTTGTTGTTGTTGTTGTTGTTGCAAACACAGAGAGAGACAGAGTCTGCTTACTTGTTGTGTTTATCTGCAAATTGTGCTGCCTTCTTGTAATGTAAAGTAATCTAGCAGGTCTCCTGGGAAACAGCACCAGGGGGCACAGCATGTAAAATTCATGCTGCTGTTACAGTACCTCTAAACAGTGGGTTTATTTGTTTTTTAAATTTTTAGAAATGACTCAGTTACAAACCCTGAATGTGATAATGAGTCATAAATGAATGAAAGTCTTTGTGTAGTTCCTTTCAAAATCTTTTTACAACACAATTAACATTTCCATTTCATTTCACACTCAGCAAATGGCATCTGTTGCCTGTCTTTCCTGTACAAACATGCAGCTTTACTAAACTAATGTGTTCTGTAAAGAGGTCAGGCTCTGATAATAGTGTGTGTTTTTATGGAACAAATCAGGTTTCCCTATGTCTTTTTCACTGAGTCAGCCACACATGCACACACAGGACTTACAGCTTCCAAACTTGAGGGGGCACGCATGTCCATCCATGGGAAAGTCCACAAGCTTCATGGGACACTCCGCACTAATGGTCAATCTGTCGTAACAGAGAATTGCTAAAATAAATATTGTATTTCTGGACACTTTTAGAGACTTTCTGCTGGTTCTGCAACATGTTTTAGTTAATAAATTACCAACTACTTACACAGCAAGGTTCATCATATGAAGGTGGGTTCCACGTCGTACCATTTCTGATTAATCTCCTGATAGCAGCTAACTTTACATAATGTGCTAAATGTTGACATGCATGGGCTGTAAACTAGCAGCATTAAGGTCTTGTTTGTTTTTCAGAAATATATAGTGCTATGAAAAGGGATTTTCAACCTTCCTGATTTTTTTTTTTTTACATATTTGTCACACTTACCTGTAGTATTTTATGTTTTACCTGTTCATCACTTTGTTCAACCTAGTTGTTTTAAAGGGCTCAACAAATAAAGTTACAGTTACAGTTACACTTAAATCATCTCATCATCAGACAGATTCTAATATTATAAATGCCACTGCTGACCAAACAGAGCACTAAGGCTCATCTCATGTTTGCCAAAATATTCTGTGGACTGATGAGACAAAAGTTGAACTTTTTGGAAGGTGAACGTCTTGTTATATCTGGCGTAAAACTAAAACAGCATTTCATAAAAAGAACATCATATCAACAATCAAACATGGTGAAGGTAGTGTGATGTCTGGGGCTGCTTTGCAGCTTCAGGACCTGGACGACTTGCCATAATTGATGGAACTATGAATTCTCTGCTCTACCTAAAAATCCTGAAGGACAATGTCTGGCCATCAGTTCTTGACCTAAAGGTCAAGCACACTTGTGTTATGCAGCAGGACAATGATCCAAAACACACCAGCAGGTTCATGCTCAAAAACCCTCCAGTGTGGCTGAATTAAAATAATTCTGCAAGGAAGAATGCGTCAAAATTCACCAAGGTGACCACCAAAGGTGGTACATCAAGTTTTAGGTTAATGGGGCAATTACTCATTTAAATCATTTAAATATGACAAATATCCAAAAAGGTAAATAATCAGGAAGGTCATAGCACTGTACATAAAGGGATGCGATACAGGGGTATGGTTGGAATTTACTTCCAAATTCCTAAATAATAAAAAAGCAAAGGAGCAGTTTTTTGACTGTTATGTTATATTTAAGATTTGAAAGTTTGGCTGCCTCCACACAGCTCTATAGTGTTTACACAGTGGGTTTCATTTCACAGGAAATCTGCTTCATTGCTTTAAAACAGTCTCAGAAAACTCAAACTTAGAGCTCCTGATCACAAATTCTATAATGTACAAGATACTAGAAGAGCCCATCCTTCCATCATAAATTAGTAGATTGGAGTTGCATAAAGTACACATGATTGCTGAACTGAATATTTCTCATTTAGTGTCTAATGTTAGTAGATTACATTAAATATACTATACCTCATGGTGTAGAGAATAGTGCCATTCTTCATGATGCGGAAAAGCTTGTTGGGGGCTGTCATGTTGTGGGCCACTGACCTCTTTCCATTCCTGAAAAAGGTGTCTGGTGTCCACACTTTAGTCACCATCAGGTTATTCAGCCTTAAAATCTCCACCGGGCCCTCGTACATCAACCTCCGGTCCACCCACGTCTGACGAAAGAATACATCCATTGTGTACTCCTAAGACAGGAACCAGAACAAGAGCAAAACAAGAAAAACATACAGTATGAGGTTGGCGGGCTGGTGGGTGGGCTGATATTGGTTGTGGATTTTCTGCATTCAACTCGAAGAATGTCTATGTAGAAAAGCAGATTGTTTTCCAAGACGTAGCAAAGGCCTGCTTCCCCAGCAACAACAAGGAGGATTGCTAATGTTCCTGCAACAACCAAATTTAACTGTGTGAATGTGCTGTGTGGTGCATGCAAGTAATGGGTAATATTAACAGTTGTAACGGTGTGTTAATTACATTTAGTGGGTTGCTTTACGCAGATTAAATACATACCATTTCAACATCTGAGACCGGCCCAAAACTTGTCACATAAATGTCAGTCTTGACCTCAGTCACAGGACCTAATGAGCCAATGAGACAGACACAATTTGTCACACTGAACAACTGTTCCCTGTTTTAAATCCATCCATGTCACCATCTAGACTATACCAAACGATTATTATTACTTGTATATAAACTCTATAGGCTTACAGCCCATCGGGATCAAACTCTAAAATATGTACAGTAGCTCACCTCATCCAGAGCTATAGTGGAAATGACATATATAGCCTAAAAGACATAAAAACATAATCCATCTTTTTTCTTTCAGTGAATGAATGTGCAGGGAGACAGTGCTGTAAAGTTCTTGTTAGTAAGTGCAGGAATAAGCTGTAGGACAGTATGTCTGGACATCTGCGCATTACTGTTGTCAGGCCCCATCTCCTTTAGAATAACGCTGGTTCCTAACATGGTCGCAGATGTGATGTACAGCAACCAAATCCTACTTTCACCACTTGAACTGTGCATTAAGCGTTTCCGCTGCAGCGTACACACAGTTATATAACTGCAGTCGCTTAAATGTATGAGCTTAGACTGCAGAAACTATCAGGCTTACAGGGTCAAGTCTGCTACATGACAACAGTGTGGTGCATGTCCTGGAGGAAGCAGCAGCCCTCTGTTGTTTTTCCTGAGCTTTCTTTCATTTTAACAGTGTCAGTATGCTTATTCCTTAGTTTGTTGTTCATGGTGTTTCTCCACCTCCCATGGCATTAAAAGTAAAATAGAAAAATATATTTGTATTTAAAAACGTGTATACAAAGTAATAGTTTCCTCTGCTTATTTTTACTTTAATGCGTCTTTAACGTCATATTGCTCAAAAAGTGTAACTATCTGTTGTTACTTCTTTTTGTCGAGCATTAGTTTTGCGATTATTATGGATTAAATATATTGGTTTGACTTAATTGTGGGATTTATCGTACTTTAAGGTGCCATTGGAGGATTTGCCCGCAAATAATTGCCTGTCGTCTTTTAACTGGCAGGTGTAAAATGATACGCGGCTGTTTACATATTAAAAATCTCTGAGATCTGCGTTTTTTTCCACGTACCTCCGAATCCAGGTCGCAGCCTGTTGTCATAGCCGTCCAGAAGTCGGTCCAAAATTCTGGTAAAATTCTCCGGATAGATCTTTTCATCCTTCTTTGTCTGTCCAGAAATGTCCTTTACACTAGAAAGAGAAAAAACAAAACCAGGATACCTTAACTTCAGTGCCACATAGAAAAGCATCACCAGTGTCGATGTGCGCCGAGCAGGAGGTTTCAGCACCACGGACAGAGACGCTGTGGGGACTCACCAAGTCGCCAAACAGAGAAAGTAGAAGAGGGTCCGAATAAAAGCGGGGAACATCGCTGTCACCATCTCCTTCTTCTTGCCAGAAACCATCTTTGCATGCCATACTTCAAACCTCTTCACATCTCACCTTAGCCAGATGCCTTTGTCCCGGGAAAAAGGAGGAGAGAGTCGGCGGCGACAGAGAGGGCAGAGCGGCGCAGAGGGGAGGGAAGTTGTGAGCCTCTCTCCTGGTCCCGCAGTCTCTCCGCCAGACGCACCACACTCACACGCACACATGCACACACACGTCCTCACCCCCAGCCCCGGTCACTTTTAGTTCGGAAGCGACCTGCTGTTGATGATGCTGCTGTAGGTGGTAGCATCCAAAGAAAACAATCTTCCCTCTCTTTAGTTCAGTCTCAGTCTCTGTGTCTCCTCAGTCTCTCTCCTGCTTTTTCCTCCCTTCTTCTCTATCTCTGTTTGCCCTCTCCCTCTCTCACACGCACCTGCTTTGGTCAGTTTGGTCAGGAGACAGATTAGACGTGCACTGTTTTGAAATGAGAGTCGCATCTCTGACTTCACCCTCTGTCAAAACTAGAAAAGGACACAGATACAGTGGGTTTGTCCATCTCCTTGACCGCCACTGCTTTTCAAAGTCTCACATTTAAAACCATCTTTTCTTTCACATTTTCTTATCTGAGAAGAACCACAGGAAACTGCTTGTACTCTGAGCATGGCCTTTGACCTGAGCATCGCTCAGCATCCATCACTTGTTTTATGACACGGTTATACGCAGCCTAGCCTAAATGTTGAACTAGTTTCAGGAATGCGTTGTGAGCGCCTGTATTAAGATTCAAATGGGTCAGTCTTGTCGCAATATGCAATCACACACACACACACGTACACACAAAGGCGCACAGGTACTGTAGAGGAACTGGGACAAGCCACATGCTGCTTCACAGATTTCTCTGCACCTGGGACAAGTACAAGACCTTCACTCTGTGTGTGCGCGTGTGCGTGTGTAGGAGAGAGACTCTGAAGGTGAAGTGCGGGTAAATCTCGCAGGATAAACAAGATGTCTAGGTTCCACCACACTGGCTTTTCTGATTAGTTTTGAAGCGTACACACACACACACACACACACACACACACACTGATTCACACACTGGGGTGAAACAGGAGCTACTTAGTGTGATGGGAAGGTGAGGAAACATTATGTAGATATGTTTCATGCAAGCTGAAGTCATGTAGTCTTGTTAGTCTTGCAACGCAGCTCCCAATCCCCTGCACAGCCGCCCACCCGGGTCCTCCCACAATACACTAGAGCAAGGCAGCTCTGTGGGGGATGAGTAATATGCTTGCTCTTTGTGGGGGCAGGCATTCGTCCAAGTGATTTTTTTCTATTTTCTTTTCTCTTTAAGACATCTGATTGAAACTTGCTCTTTTAATCAAATTGCTGTACAAAAGGTTGTAATAATAGCATAAAAGCCAAATATTAGAAGTACACTCAGACAAACGCTTGGACACACCTTCACCTTTGGTGTTTTTTCTATTATTAGTATCATTAACTTTGTACAGTACTGAAAACACTGAAGTAATGGCTGAGCAAACATGGAAATACATAGCTGACAAAAACGTAACCCCGCATGTTTTATATTTTATTATTTTGTTATATTTTAGATTGTCTAAACTGTCCACATTATTGATATTTCTTGCCTGAACACGTCACCATTTTCTCAGTAAATATATTTCTAAAGGTGCTGTTGGATTACAATTTTCACCAGACGTTGTTAACAACCCATGTAATCCACACATGCAAAGAAAGTGCAAAAGGACATGGAAAGCAAAGACACCAGCTGCAATCTATCAGTAATTAAACAGTAATCCTGCCTCTTATTAGTGCAAATTATTAACAGCTGGTTCAATCCCAACTGATGGCCTAGAAAAAGGTGTCTCATTACCAAGGGGTCACACAAGAAACATCTTGTGATGGCTAAACCTACTAATGGTGTTGATGGATTTCTGAACTTCTGAATGTTCCAATGAGCAATGTTGGAACCATAATCTGGAAGTGGCAAGAACATATTTTCACCATAAACTGGCCATGGCCAGGTGCTCCTCGAAAGATTTCTGACAGAGGAATGAAAAGACTTATCAGAAGAGTTGTCCAAGAGCCAAGGACCACTTGTGAAGCGCTTTAGAAAGACCTATGATTAGCAGGTACAATAAGTGATGCACTCAACTGCAATAAATTGTATGCACACTCACCATGCAAGACTCCATTACTGACAAAAAAGCATCCTGACGCTATTAAAGTTTGCAGCACAACATTTAGACAAGCCTGTGAAATACTGGCCAGATGAGACCAAATTAAACTCTTTGGATGCCATAATACACAACAAATGATACTGCGCATCACCCCAGTACATATTAAATGAGATTTGGAGGTGGAAACATCATGGTATGGGGCTGTTTTTCAGTATATGGCTCACCATATATCAAACCTTATATAACTGAAGGAAAGATGAATGGAAAGATTTACAGAGACATTCTTTATAAAAATCTACTGCCGTTTAACAGCATGATGGAAATGAAAGACAATGATCCCAAATATGGGGAAACTCAGAGAAAGAAAATAAAGCTGCCCAGCCAATCATCCGACTTGAATCCAATAGAAAATCTATGGAAAGAGCTAAAGATCAGAGTACATAGAAAGACTCACTGAACCATTAAGATTTTAAGTTTGTGTGGATGAATGGGCCAAAATCACACCTGAGCAATGAATGTGACTAGTTTCTCCATACAGGAGGCGTCTTGAATATGTCATTACCAATAAGGCTTTTTTGTGAAGTATTAAATGAATCTAATTTTTTAAATACTTTTCCCCTTCCATTCCATTTTATACCTGAATCTCTGAACTTATCTGTTTTGGTTTCTTTGTATGTATGGATTACTTGGGTACTGACATCTGGTGAAAATGTCATGTCAATAGCAGCTGAGAATAATGGCGACGTGTTCAGTACTTATTTTACCTGCTGTATATTCTGGGCTGTTTGAGTGATTGGGTGTTTACTACATAATCCCATAATGTTTAGTTTAGTTTTAGTGACTGTAGTATTGATGTTGACAGTGTTGAAAAACCACTGAAGGAGAGGTGGTGTCCAAACTTTAGTCTGGTAGTCTGTAGTTAGTAACATTTATGTTGCCCTTATTATGCAATGTTGGCTCTTGCTGTGTGTGATGTGTTTATTTTACATTACATGGCATATCTTTGTGGCCTAAAGACACTAAAGAATTATTTGAGGTATTCTTTAAAATTTTATTTGTATTATTTAATTTGTATTATTGTGCTCTTTTATGACTGTAATGTGTAGTGTTTGTCTATTATAGAGTTTGCTCTGAGATGAGTTGAAGCAGGTTCTTCTGCTTTGTAAGCTATATGCCCTGCAGCAGAAATAACTTCTATGTTAACCTAGTTTTTTAACAGTGTGAGCACATATAGATGTTTATGAAGAGGAGAGCAGTGGCTCTGTGATGACTGGTGTATGTGTGTGTTGTAAGGGGCTCAGGGGCATGGCAGCAGAGGGTTAAGACATTAACTCCTGTAGCATCCACACAGGACCTGTTGACATCCTTCAGAGAAATCCAACACAACACACACACACACACACACACACACACACACACACACCTACAGCTGCTGCAGCAGAGCTTGTTAGCTGGAGCTCAGCATACATGAAAGACTGTCTTTACTGTGTGAGATCTCATTAACTTTGCACATGGTGATTTTTAGAGTGGCAGTTGAACAAACCTCATTATTTAGCTTTTGTTCACCAGTAAACAGAAACGGAAAGTAAAGTTCACTCAAGTATAATACTACGGTATTTTTGTGACTGTTTTCATTAGATCATGACTTTCATTAAAATTTTACAATACTTGACTGTAATTACTAATCATCTTTCATTTGGAGTCGTGTTTCTAGAAACATTCCCATATTTTGTAGAGCAGTCGCCCATTGACCTCATGCCCTAACTCCTCCTCCATGTTGAGATGTTCCAAGGCCACAACCACAAACCCCAGCCACTGAGGTTGATTATTGTTTTAACTTCTCTTTTTTATATCCTTTAGACAACAAATTCTACACATATTGTTAGTACCATGTACATAGTTTTTGATGTCCCAACAGTTATACGCAGGGTTGCATCTGTAGTACATAGTGTTTCTGATAATGTGCACAACTGATGCCCCAAATCAACACTTTCTATGTGACGGTGCTGCGTTGGGTGTACATGTAACAATGTCTAGAAATAGATAAGGAAGGGTGCTCCGAGGTAGGTTGTAATGTGTACTACAGCGAGAGTAACTTAGCTGAATGAACATGAGATAATGACTACACCATTTTTAAGCAAGGGTTAAACAGAGGCTATTATATTAGCAACAAAAAGCTTTACAATGACGTCAGCACATAAAGTGTTTGGGATTTATTACTATGATAATATAATAATATTATATAATAATATAATATTTTAACCTGACTCACTGACAATGCTAAAATATTCATTATGCAGCTTTAAGTTACATTAGGCTAAGTTCAGTTAAGCTAGTTAAGACTTTTAGAAACTACATATTTCAGCCAATTCAAAGTATATTGGAGCGATAAGTCAAACTCAAAGGTGAAAGCCATCTTTTCCTCACCACAATAAAGGCCTTGCTTATATGCAGGTCACTGTATTTTTTCCTTCACATGATGGTTCTTTGCAAAACTATTTAGTACAAATCTGCAGCCCACACCACTGGTGAATGAATGCAACATGTGCCTGCACAAAATGCCAAAGTTGTTTTCTTTTCTGATCCAGCCTGAGTGACAAAAAGTAGAAAATCACTGTCAAAATACTCCATTTACAAAAATCTTTCTTTGTCTGTGTTTTTCATTTCCCTGAAAGTGAGCAAAGCAATGCTGTTGTGTTGTGGAGCGTGTGTTATTGAGAGTCATAATGGCCAGGTAGGTAGAAAGCAGCCTTTTGCGCTGGAGGTTACGATTGATGAGGCTCATTGTGGCAGTCCAGGAAGCTAATGAGTCAGAACCACGACTCAAGCTGTCGGGAAATCACACAGCAAAAAAATAAATAAAGAAAATGCACAATATGACATCTTAAACACCAAACAAATGTAGAGGAGAGATGCAGACTGACTCAAAATGAGACACTAGAGAGCTTATGTCACTGCTTTCCTTCAACACTAATTCATTTCTTGAACATTTCAGCTTAGGCGTGCACAAACTACAGTCAGAAAGTGATCGCCGGCACATATTTAAATAAACAAATGGAATATGTAGCATTTAAAGCCAGAACAGAATGCACAAATGCAGAGGATGCAAACAAACGACTGAAAATGGGAGGGAACAGTTTATCCATCCTGCTATTTTCAACAGTAAACAACTTCAACACTTCAATTAACAGAAAAATAGATTTCCCTTTTCGGCCCCACATTAAATCAAGCTTTGGGTCTGAGAACAGCTACAGTACCACAAAACATGCAGTGACTGACCTGGGCTAAAGGCCACTGAAAAAGACAATGATGGCAAGTTCAAAGCAGCATTATCTGTTTTTAGGTCACCTGGGGGAAGCAAAAGAAGCTGAAACAAGTTCTTTACACGTAAAGGTTTTGGATGTCTTGAATGTCCCTTTTAACATGCTGCACACACAATGCTACACTATGTTCACCAGCTACTGTATATGCTTCAAGAGTAGAGGATTTTCAGTGTTTTCACAGAGCAGCATAATTGAATTTTGTAAATATAAGCAAATTTAGAGTTTGATGCCTGTAATACTCTCAAAATAGTTGCGGTAGAGGAAGGTTTACCACTGTGTTACATCATCTTTCCTTGTAATTACAGTTTATGAGGATACTAATTGTTGCAGTTTTGAGAGTTCAATATTTGTTCATTCTTGGTGGATACAAGAATTCAGCTGCTCAACACAATGTCAGTGTTGTCTGATTCTCCTTTTCACCTCTTTATTATATACGTGTTTGTACTTTTGTCGAAAATATAAAGGATCAAGCCAATTAGCAAATCGCAGATTTAATTTTTCATTGCAAAACCCTAAAATTTGAGAAACAATGAGCTGAAGGATGCTAAATGGTCCACAAAGCTGATGGGGGGGATAATAGTACAGAACAGTACAGTACATAACATTGTGAAGAGATACAGAGACTCCAGGGTAATCTTGTAAAGGCCATGAGCAGAGACCACTTTTATCCAGTATCTATGTATCCAGATATGCAACCTAAAACTCTGTTAAGCACAGAGTTGACCAAACAATTCTGCAGAAATGCCACCAAGTTCTCTGAACACAAACTCACGTCAAAGGGATTACAAGCCAGCAGAAGCGTGGCTGACATAGCCTTTGAACATACATGACATAAACATTTGACAAAAGGTATATGTTGTATGTTTAGTATTGCTGTTTGGAAATGGTATGCCCAATCCCATATGTTTTAGCCCTACTTCTCATTTTTCAGTGCTACCCCATTTTCAAGATATCATTCCAGGCATAGTGGCTGAAATATTATTTTATGTGACAACCCTTTGAAACCCTTCAGCTGACAACGGTGATTTCCTTTTTTATGATTCTTATAATGGAACTATGCATCAAAGGGTAAGTAAAGCAATATTAAACTAAGATACTATGATGATCAACACTTTTTCAGGCCAACTTACAAGGAACATCTAATAAAATTAAATTTCGTTGTCCATGTTGTCGATGATTCACAAGCAACATGACCATTCTTAGACCCCTTGGTTTCAACTCTGCCTCTGGAAACCCTCAGTTTGAAAGGCTTTGTCACCTGCCTACACCTATGTGAATGTGCAAAACAGACAGTTATATCTAAGTGGTTATGGCGGAGAATTTAGATCATCTCCAGAATGTGTTTGTGTGTTGCAACCTGTTTTAATTTAAGTTAAACAAAACTGCCGTTAATCCATTTGCCTCATGGTAAACTATGGATCACATTCATCAAGGATGTATTTATCCAGCGTGGCCGTTCTTAAGCTACACTCAACTCTTGGAATACCCAGCTCGATAACTGTTGAGGCAAACATGAGTAGGAGGAAAGAAATGCTGCTTTGAGCTCACCATGACCTCTGACCTCCCTACAGAGGTGTAGGCGGAGCCAAAAGAAGAATCTTTCCTAAGGTTTCAAAAGGCACACCTTCCCTGACATATGTCTATAAATATAACATCATATTCCACACATCTATGTTCAGAAGAAAAGAATATTGGCATAAATCATTTTTGCAGGGGGTCTAGTTACAGCCTTGCAGCCTGCATAATTATTGTCTAGTTCCTACCTTTACTAAAACTTTGTGGAAACAAAAAGGAAGATGTGCAACATAGCACAACCTCATTAAGCCACACAGGAGATTTAACATGACTGACAAACAAACCCATATTCCGAAATTGTCCACTGTCTGAAATTATCTCCATTTGGCAAAATAATTAAAGTGTGTTCTTGCGTTGTTTGATAGCTCGTGTCTTATGAAGCCATTTTCTTCATTGTTATTATTGTCCACTGACATGGAAAATTAAGTTATTCCATCCAAGTTCAGAAGAAGCATCAGCATGAACCATTATCCACTTGAGAATCTGAGTGATTGGGAGTCATTTTGGGCTCTGCAGTGTCCTAGTGCTCCGTCATCTACTTCAGTAAGTCTGCCCACCCATCTCATGCAAGTACTTGACAACACTTGTGCGCCCTGTAATGTACAGACGCCAAATTTCCCACTTTCTAGACAATTCTTGCTTTGTCACACAATTGATTTTAGTTGCGTACCATCTTCAGTTTGAAGTGCAATGCATTGATTGCCTTGAAGTATCATGAAAGCTAGAACTTAATTTTCCCTTCTGTTTTAAAATGTATCGCTTTATTACCCACGTGGTTATGTCTCAAAACATTGTTT
The DNA here is from genome assembly GCA_900302695.1 of Helostoma temminkii. Lineage (NCBI taxonomy): Eukaryota > Metazoa > Chordata > Actinopteri > Anabantiformes > Helostomatidae > Helostoma > Helostoma temminkii. The sequence continues at coordinate 22,202 of OMLM01002556.1, forward strand.
TGTCTGATGTTCAGGTGCCCAACCAAACATCTAATTTAAAGGGGTACAGTATTGATTTTGACTAGAGGATAGGGAAACACCTAGCCTAACACTTTCCAAAGGTCAATTCAAGAACAGAAGGAAATTGGAGTTTGTGTCAGGTACTGAGTTCAGTCAGATGCTGAGCTGAGGCACAAAGACACATTTAACTACAGCTACAGTGCAATGGAGTAAAAACACATTACTTTTGCCAATGAGTAATTACTAATTAGTAAAGTAATATAATTATTATACAATATTTTTTTGATGAGAATTGTTTTGAGCAAATTAAATAGATTATTACCTGCTGAAAATTGCCATAATCTCGAACAATGAAATGTGTTTTAATGTGTGATAAATGTTTTTCAACATAACTTTATAAAATATTAATTTTAAAATCAAAAACAGATACTTGAACATACAGTATACAACATACTGATGGCCATTGCTGGGGTAGGAGGTAGGCTTTTTTTTCTTCTTCTTCTTCTTCTTCTTATTCTAGGC
>OMLM01002556.1:22743-43121 GCA_900302695.1 Helostoma temminkii
TAGGTTTTTTTTTTCTTCTTCTTCTTCTTCTTCTTCTTCCTTTTCTTCTTATTCTAAGCAGAAGGAAATGAGGCATTCACACATTTATAGATCATTTCTGGTGATGATTTTCAATCCGTCTGTTGGGGACGTGGCCTATGGGAGAAGAGGAAGAAAAAAAGGCATAAATGTTGGAAGCAGAATGTTTCCCCTGCAGCAAATAATGTGTCAATGTGTGTTTGTGCACAAGTGTACAATATAAAAAGTCTGGATTTTGCAAATGTTAAGCAAAATTATAAAAGTAAATAAACAACAAAGTTGGTTCTATGAGCAGCAAAAACATGAAAAAGATCATGAATAAAATTGATAATAATTATCTGTTTACCACCAAAAACAACTGAATTATCATTTTTTGGAAGGAAAATTAAGATAAATTAGTTCATCTGTTTACGTTCTTTTAATAATGTGTTGATGTTTGCTGAAAACTGAATACATAATAATAAACATTATTAGTTTCAGTCTATTTAATTACATTTTATTCTCTGTGGAGCCAAAAATGAACGAATTCCATGAACTTCTCTGGATGTGGGCAAACAGCTTTTCCCTTGTGCAACACATTATGGGAACACAGTCCCAGTATGCTCCTGTTCTGCTTCTTCAGTTTTCTCCACAGCAGCCAGGGCCCCCCACCAGCAACAGCAGATGTAGCCACACTTTCCTGAGCCGTTTTGCTGAGCCATGACAATTGCTGCAGAAATGGGGTGACACCGGACAACCTTGGTACCTGTGATGCGCAACATGCACACACACAAGGACAAACTCGGCATGTCAATATGGCCACTCAGTCATCATTTACATCCATTTACGTCATTACATTATTATCTCTGCAAGCAACAAAGGAGTAAGTGTGTTTGATTGCCTTGATACTGACACCATACGCTCATCAAAAAGTGAAAAATACAAGCAGGTTTGTCGCATGATACCAGAAACAGTACATTTAACCACAAATTGTATTGGTAGCTTTATTTAACTCATTACAAATATGCTAGATCATTACATAATCTGCTGTGTCCTTGCAGAAAATACCTTTAAACAAACATTTATATGTTTGTTTGTACATTTGTAAGTCTTGTGGTTAGAAACACAAAGTAGACTGCCCTCCAGGCATTTTAGCAGCAGTACCCTCCAGTATGCATATTATCTTGCCGGTAGAGCCTTAAGCAGAGGAAACAAAAGAGCCCTCTCATTGCAGATGATTAGGCTAACAAATTAAGCTGCTGTGAAGGGAAGTTTCAAGTTTAAACTGGCACCTGTTTGTGTGAAGACAACTTTACAATGTTATTGTTACAAACAGTTTAAAGTCAGAAGTCATCAGACTTCTTTTCTTGGTGATTTTAATTCACTTATGCACATTGTGAATAACAGATGAATATATAAATATATTTGCAGGCATTTGGAAGGCTATGTGAGATCCATCTATAAAGTAATGTAGTTATGATAATGGTAATAATGAAAATTACTAAATTCCAGCTCACCATTACAATACCGTCTAGACTGAAGTCTGTTATCTTTGTTTTTTTGTGTTTTTAGAGTTGCCCAAGTCAATATCATTTTATTTACTGTACCATGGGTCTGACAGACACATAATGTCAAAGTTGCTGACTGACTTGTGATGAACCAAGAATAAAAGAATGAGTGTGTTCCTTATAGCTCTACTGAGTGTCTTTATAGCTGGAAATTGTACTTTAGTCAAAAGCAGGACTGAATACTGGATGTTCCTCAGGATTCTAGATACACAACTTTAAATCCATGCTAATGTTGCTCCATGTGTCTCCTGTTTGTGCATAAAAGGATTTACAAGGAGATAAAATGTCAGTGTTGTATTTACAATTTGCTGTCTTTAGCCCAGGTGGCCAAAACAATCCCACAGACCCAACTGCTGTGCAGCTTGTCATGTAGAGAGCTGTGTTAGATGTTATGTTAGAATATCATGTTATGATATGTTTTCACAGTTTCAAAAATGCATTATTTGATTTCTCATCAAATTAGTTTGTCGTGGTTAAATCAAGCCACAATCCCGATCATTAAGAGAGTGTGTGCACCAAAAACAAAATCACTGTTAAACGCATTACTGAGAGTAGTACCAATCTGGTGCTAGGACTGGTTGTTAAAAGTTTCCCCTCTGCTACACGTGTTCACAGAAAACACGTAATGCTGAATTGAGTATACTGATTTCAGGAACTGTTGCTGTGACAACATGCACTCACATTTTTCATGCTAAAAGTGGGATTTTGATCATCGAAGCCCTTGGTTTCCTGGCCTGGTTACCGGATAGATCTTGCTTCATTTTGCCTCTCTATTGAGGCAGGCACTGTATAAATAGGCACACTGGAAATAGACCCTCACTCTCAGAGGAGCCTCTCAGGAGAGGGCCCGGACCAATGGCCAAATTTCCAATGTGGAGATATAGGCCAGAACATTACATACATCTGGACTGTAATGATGTTTTGTGGAATCCCTTCACTTTTTGTGAACAGGTAGTAGTCTAAACTCTATTGACTCTGCATGTCGAACACAAGACATTTGTTTATAAAACTTAGAATTTCTTTTGAAAAGATTTTTCCTCCTCCAGCTAAAACATTAATTCATTTACTATTCATTTGCTCCTTCATGGCTCATTTACTGTGTGCCATGACGTCCACAGCAGTTAGCGTCAACAACTGACACAGGTCCGTTTAATTGGTCGCCTCCCTCCCAGTTCTGAATAATGCTGCAGTTGTGTTTTACATGAGCAGGTGTGTTTACCAATGATGATCTCACAATATTGTTCCCTTTCTGTCAGATATCTGATGACTGTGCAGCTCAACGGTACAACTTGTTACATATTTTTGTCACTTGTCACTCTTTTGGACAACTGAATACCTGGATACCTTCGTCTTTTAGCTCTCTTTCTTTCTACGCCATCTCATTAGACACAAATCTGGCTCTGTAGCTACTACAGCTGTCACTGGTAGGTTCCCAGTTTGTTGCTATGTGCTATTGACTCTGAGGGTAGCATACATTGTGTTGATAGTGCAAACAGTTCCCTGCTCCATCTGATGATAATGATGATGATGATGATGATGATGATGATGATGACTAATGAGAGGAGTGAAATTAAACCAAAACTGTAAATATTACAAGATAAAATTGTAAATTTACAAGTGATGCCTTTCACACTACATTTATACACACATCACAGAATAAATTGTTAATATATAAATATGAAAATGTGTGGGGATTCTCATTCATCCAGATCTTGAATATATGATTTAAAAAAATTTGAAAGCTGATATAGTTTCAGTAAGATCAATCTAAATGAAAGGTAGCTGATATAAATGACACTGAGACACTGACATTGAATATGATATATGAGATATACCCACATCTATATAGCCACCTGCCCACATCCACACTAATCACAGATTTCATCAAAAAGACATTTTCTACAATGCACAGAAGATACACCTTTCAAAAGTATTCCGATACTGACACAGGCGATACAGCAGGGCCTGTAGATGTGCCCTCCAACTTTTGTATTGAAACTTTTATTCTGCATTCACCAAATAATGAACTTTTGTTGTTATTTCAAAAAATGACTGATGTAATTTTTTTCATGCTGGAAGGGAGATAGTGAGGGAGAGAAAGAGAGAGAGAGAGAGAGAGAGAGAGTCAGGAAAATCTCAGAGGAGTAAAATGGCTGCTGAACAGAATCTAACCCAAATCTCCTTGATTTTTTTGTCCCTTGAGTGGCACAGCACTTTAAAGGAAACTGATGTGCCTGCAATTGTCTTCTGATTAAATTCTAATATATTTTTACACCTCAGTGATGAGACAGCCTTTGTATTAAGCCCTCTTTTACACTGATGACTTACAACAGGGCTTCATATTTTTGAGGGATGATGGTGAGTTGCAAATTAAATAATATCACAAATCTCAGATCCAGTCGTAACAAAGCAGGAGTTAGAGTCAGTTCTTTACTGAAGTTAGGAGCAACTTTATATCAGGTAGAAGTGCAGATCAGTTTTTAACTGTAGGGTTGGTGCTTTGACCCCAACTCTACACAGTTGATTGTCCTTGAGCGAGACACTGAACCCCAAATACCTTCTGTGTAAGGAAAAGGACTGTTAAGCTGTTTTTCACTGGCCTATAGCAACTGAGCTTATAGTAACTATGGACACATTAGCAATGGAGACAGGGGGTGGTAAATTAAGTTAAATGTCCAGAGGACCACTATTCACAACTAAAGATAATCACAATCAATCACATTATCTTGTTCATCCCACTGGAAGGAAAACAAATATCAAAGTGTTGAAATCGTTAAAGACTATTATTATCCCCCTAAAATAAATTATTGCAGATTAAAGATAATTACTGGGTTTAAATGAAGTAAATTTGTGGGCCAAGGTGAACGAGCTCATTATCCTTTGTCATTAATGGTTTAGTCCAAGAGATGGATCCCATAAGTCTCACTGGCAATTAACTTTCCTGGGGTACAATCCATGTGCTCACATAGTTAAAGCTATGGTAACCAAAATACTTAAAAGAAAAGGGAAATAACTGTTTAATGGGCAAAAACAACAGTACTGTAGACATACTATGGGTCACAGAATGAAACACTTTTACATATGCCTCAAGAATAGTTTCCACAAAAACTCCAGATGGTATACAAAAACTTTCAAGTCTGTGTCATTTCACCAGTTAAATCTTTTGCTTTTAAGATGTCCTTTTGCTGCCAAAGTGTCACCCAAGTATCCAAATTCAGACTGCATGTTCTCTAGAAAAGACCAGGCATCTGTCTGCTAACGAGTTTTTAATTATATGAGGATTAATTCTGCTGTGATCAAAGCCAACAGGCATGGACAGATCCCCAAAATATTCAGTTGTACATTCCCGCTGACAAAAGAACACATTCACTGGTGCCTACATTTGTGAATGGAAATGGAAACAAGAAAGTATTAATTCATTAGAGTTCACAGGACTAACAAGAAAAGTAATATCCATTCATTAAAAAAGAAAGAAAAAAGTTAATTGTGTACTAGTTAAATATCAGTGTTCTTCAGGAGTATGTTAAAGAAATTATCTGTAAAGTCTATTCTGGAGTTATGTGATGCAGTAGTGACTCAACCCACAACCAGTTTATGAAGCATTTACTTTCCCACACACCTCTGCAAAGACCTCCTAACAATGAGAAAATAGGGTGTTCTGTTTTTGAGTTGGCTGCCAATGGAAAGGGCTCACTGATGTTTATTGATGACCTGACTGGTAAAAAAAAAAGTATCAAGATGAATTCTGAGGTGTATGGAGCCATATTATCTGCCCAGATTCAGCCATGTTTTGCAAAACTGAGAGGATGCTGCTTCAGCTCCTCTCGTGTGGAACCAGCTCCCAGTTCATGTTCGGGAAGACACTGTATCTACATGTAAGACTAGAGTTAAAACTTTCCTGTTTGATAGAGCTTATAGTTAGAGCTGGCTCAGGTGACTCTGAACCAGCTCTTAGTTATGCTGCTATAGATTTAGACTGCTGGGGGACTTCCCGTCGACACACTGAGATCCTCCTTTCTCCATCCACTCATACGCCACCACTGCCTGTTATTAACTTCTCTTCTCTCTCTCTTGTAGTTCTCTCTCTTGTCTCTCTCTCTCTCTCTCTCTCTCTCTCTCTGCAGGTATCATCGGCCCTGAGGCTGTGTATTCCAGGTCTTCAGTTGCTGACCTGTCCAACCTGCCTGCCTGCCTGTTGCTTGTTGTTGTTATTGGTTGTATGAGCTGCTGTTCTTTTCTCTCTTTCTCTCTTTCTTTACACTCACCCCAACCGGCTGAGGCAGATGGCCGCCCACTTTGAGTCTGGTTCTGCTGGAGGTTTCTTCCTTTCTTAAAAAGTGAGTTTTTTCTCTGCACTGTTGCCCAGTGCTTGCTCAAAGGGGGATTTGTTTGGTTTTCCTTATTAATTAGTTGTATTGTAAGGTCTTAAACCTTACATTATAAAGTGCCTTGAGATGACTTTTGTTGTGATTTGGCGCTATATAAATAAACTCGAACTGAATTGAATTGAATTCACATTGCAAATATATATATCCCAAATCATACAGCAAAGGCTACCAAAGAGTTTCTCAAGGCAAAGTAATGTGATATTCTTCACTGACCAAGTCAGTCACCTTAATCTCAACCCCTGCTTGCTGCTCAACTAGATTCACATCTCTGTTCATTAGGACAAAGGGCAACAAAGTGGTTTGATCAAAGAAGGCACAGTTGTCTGACTGATCATCTTGGTTTGGGTTCAGTTGAATCTTACCTCTAAGTTCAGAGCATTGAGCATGGGTGTTGTTGTATTATAGACTACAAAGAGACTTATATTTTGATGAGTACAAAAAATATATAAAATGTTAATGCTCTCTGACCTCTCATACTGTGTTTGCGTGAAAAACAAGTTTGAACTGTGGTGAGTATGGCAATCAACACAAGATTTTAATAATGTCTTAATTTGTGCTTCATGACAAGCTGAAGATTCACTCATTTCCCAGTAAATTATTATTCAGTTTAAACTGGCATTTGACATGCTTCTGAGGGTCCTATATTTAGAACATTCTTCTTTCCAAATTCCCAATTCACATTGCAATAATTCATTCAATTAACCAGATTGTTTCAGAGTAGAGGGAAGGATATTCATAATTCCATATATAATAATTTGAGCATATTCATTACATTCGCGGCTTTACCAGTGACACCCCTCCAGCATTTATTTAATATTTATAACTGACATCGTTTTGTTTTTTTTAAACTGAAGTGTGAAGAAGTGAAGACTAAGACTTAAGTTGAAGTAAGTAAGCTAAAATCTCTTGTCATTAATAAAATTACTTTTCCACCTGGGGAAATGTAATGAAACAAATACATAGACCTGATATTTGTCTCAATGCCAGAGGTCTTTGGTACCAGGCCAGTTAGTGACAATACAATTCCCACTCAAAGAGGAGTAGTCCTGGATTGGCTGTTTCGTGCTTTTACAGTTGTGGTGTTGCTATTAAAATTAAATGAGAGCTATGGAACACAAGGGTTGTGGATTTGCCATCTTTTTCTTTGCAAAGTTTCTGTAAAATTCTGTGATGTTTATGTGGCAGAACAAATATCAATAGTCTATTCTGCGCAGAAAGATAATTTTGTCGGGTCTCGTATTTATAATACATATAGTACTTACTACTAAAGCAATAAAAACGTCTGTAAAACAAATAATTGACAATATGATAAATTCATTATAAATTAAATAAATTAATGATGTCAAATTTCACTTACTAACTTATTTCTCATAACTTTCAATCACGTCACATGGCTTTGCAGGTGTTTATTTATCCCAAAACAGACCTTCAATAATGTGATCACAGTTACTGTAGCTGCATGGTAAGTGAGTTTAGAATATTTTACAACTAATCCAGTCTGTTGTTCCAGGCAAAAAATAAAAAATAAAAATAAAATAGCCTAACTATGAGTCCCTCTAACAATCTGCTACTCTCTGCTCAGTGTTACCTGGCTGTTCTGTCATATGGGCCTGAGCTCAGTCTGCATCTCACTGCAACCCCAACTACCTGAAAGTGGGGTACCAGGTCCACTTCTATTGGACCAGGTACCAGGTCCACTTCTATTGGACCAGGTACCAGATCCACTTCTATTGGATGACAGTGAGTGCCATTTTTTTAACATCATAAAATCATTTGTCATACATCCATTAAACTTATCCATGTCACATTTACTTTTAAGACGAAAATTATATTCCCCAAGAAATGTTGAAAGTCTGTTGAAATTCTGTGTGTATTGATCACATATCTGGTAATATACAGTACTAATGAGCATTATTTTGTTTAGTGTTCATTTAGGTGGCAATGTTAATTATATAGAAAAACTCTGATTATGCATAGGAGGCTGCATGTTCACCTCTTATATAACACCAATATCCACTGTCTTTGGGCTGCATAAGCGGAGGAGGTGGAGGCAATCTGGAATGCTCAGACATCCCATGCAATGCTGCAAGAAACCAGCTGCTTTTACAGCATTTTGGTATGAGAGCAGCCACAATTATCTACTGTGGGAATGTTTGCAGAACAACTTCCTGTGCTACTGTCTCGAAGGACTGGCTTCAGAAACAATGCCTTATTAATGTGAGAAAAGTTGTGTGAGGATTTTTGTTAAGAAGACAAAAAGACGTGGACGTTGGAAATCTAAAATAAATCTTAGTACTTGCTTTGGGTTTCCTTTCTTCTGTGGACAACGAAACTGTTCCTTCAGATCAGAATAAAACACCATGCCTTCCCTTCTTTAGTAAGAGCCAACACTCCCCCATGTGTTTGTACTAGTTTAACCTGACAATCTGACACTGGGATTTCCTACAAATAAATGTAGTGTGTGGGCAGCTTTGCTGAGCTGAGATGTGCAGGGTCATTTGTGGATGAGTGGGAAGAGATGTACAGTATCAGATATAGATATATCAGTATATTCACTTGTACACTTTGCACTAAGAGTTCAACTTTGCTGAGGAAGAAATTATCACTGACACAGATGTACTATTCCACTTACAATCCAAACATGTCTACGTCTCTTTTAGCTGATTCTCTGGCCTGTTTTTCTCCACTCAGTCCAACACACTGAGGAAATATTGTGTTCTGCCTGGAGCAGATTGTGTGATCTGTCTGTGCCATCTAGTGGAGATTAAGAACAGTCAGCAAACATAATTGTGGAGAAACTCAAAGAATGTTTGTAAGTCTTTTGTTAATTGGGCAACACAACATGCCAAACGACAAGTATTGCTTTTCAAATGTTGTATGTATTTATAACATTTAATGGTGTGTCAAAGAACGTTGTCAACAGTATTAGATAGAGTACAAATACAGTAACACATACAGTTAACTGGGTTTGTACTGTAAATATAAAGAATACGAGGAGATATTGAAGGCAACAGTTGCCATGACAACAGTACACAAACAGCAATGGTGAAGTTGATATGCTCTTATTAGCTAAGCTAACGCTAGCTGTGTATGAAAGGGATGATCAGACGTAGAGGTGGGTGAAACAGTTTTTTTATGCTAACCTTTACAGTAACTACACACAGTTTTTGTTTACCGTGAGAAACACAAACTGGGGCTAACAAGTCGCTAGCCTGGCATGCTAACACTGAAGCAACGCTAACGTCAACATTTTGTTAGTCTAGAGGGCGCTAGCTAAATTAAAGCACAAAAACGCTAGCTCTTTTGATACAACGCTAACAACATAAAAAATTATTGTCTAGTTAAATCTTTTAAAACAGAAGAGGGCTGTTTCCTGTTGTCACGCAGCCATTATCATACACATAGCAGATAATAAAGTTTAGCTGAGCTACTTATGACTAAAAAAAGTACTAAAACACTAGTTTTCCATGTGTCAGTGATTTCGTGTTTTAATTGCAACGGTGGCGCTGTGGCTTAGTTGGTTAAAGCGCCTGTCTAGTAAACAGGAGATCCTGGGTTCGAATCCCAGCAGTGCCTCAATGTTAATATTGTTAGGACTCTACAAGAGCAAAAGTACTAAAACACTAGTTTTCCATGTGTCAGTGATGTTAATATTGTTAGGACTCTACAGGAGCAAAAGCAGCTGTTGAGAAAATGCGAACTTTCTCTTAAAATTGGAATTTATTTCTACTGGACCTTTTGCTCACACAGGTACCAAAAAACATGAAATCACAGGTTAAACAGTATGAAAGGTTTCTTCTCATACAACCTCTGTTTCCCAAATCACATTTCAAGAGCAAAAGTTGTATGAAAATCCTGTTGTTGCCTCAAAATATACCAAATACTGGATAAATGCCAGATTAATCAATTAAAGCACAAGTTCAGATTTGAATCTATGTATTTTCAACACAGTGTAGCTCTGGTTTAAGTAAGATGCTCGAGGTGGCATCACACAATCCCAGAATTCATCAAATTCATTTTTTTTTGTCAAATTAAACCACCATGGCGGCAGGAGTTATGACATTTGACTGCTTCATCTGTAAGAAAAAACAGTGCCAGTTAATATGCTAATATTAATGCCAACATTGTGACAATATGTCTGGATACTGCAGGTCTGTAGCTTCAGCTTGTGCTTGTCATGTCTTACTTACACTCCAGTCACAGAGATAAGAAATCAGTAAATCAATATATGGCAGTGTTTAAAAAGAACTCACCCAATGCAAAGTGTTGGAGACACGAGAAGACTCATTTCCAGATAACTTCACAGACTAATCACTGAATTAATTTTCACGCATACGGTAAATAAATATAGTTTTGGTATTTACATTTTAATCTAATTACCTGGGTTGAGCTTCATCATTCTAATTAACTCATTGACTTTGATGACATCCAGTAATTCCCAGTATCCACCCACCATAGGTGTAATCAGCTAATAAGCAAAAACAGCTGTGTGTTTGTACAGAAAGCACAATAAATTCATTTTAAACAACTGGAAATTGTGAACAGTGTGAAGTGTTGTCTTTAGCACTGTGTAGTAGGACGCTGACATAAAAAAATATTATCTAAAGCTGCGGAGCACTGACTTCAATGTTGGTTGGTGACCTCAGTCACTGAGCAGAAGGTGTGAACAACCAGACTTCGACTGATTAAAGAGTTTAAACATTTCTAAATTCAGACCCAGTTTTGCCTTGATTGACTTTTGACAATAACAATTGTAACATTTGTATTTTGTCTGCAGCCAAATAAATCAGTGCAGCACCACATGCCAGAGGAAACCTTAGAGATGACGTCAACACGTGGCGGTATGTTTCTTTTGATTTGTTAATGAAATGTTTCACACACAATAAACATTGCAAACTGAGTCAGGGATTGATTGACTGATGAATAACAATTACTGGTATTAACATTATGTTTTTAACAGAGATTTCTTCTGGCAACATTGCTCGTTCAGAAACTGGAACTGCTGCCAAATCACATAAACAAGGTACAGTCACAAAGAGGAGAGAGACCCTGCAGAGCCCATTCAAACTGCCTCACAGTAAAAGCATTTTTCTAATGAGTGAATATGAACAAGAGGACCAAAAAGAGGTTAGTGTGTCTGCACGAGTGCATTGTGAATGTAACAGTTTCATGTCTACTGCATGACACATCTGTAAGTCAGTGTTTGAAACTGTGCAGAATTGATCTTTTCTGTATTTAAGTCATGCTACTGTTCTGCTCTGGGCTCAGGAGACACGTAAATTCCTGGCTCTGCCAATTCATGAGAAGACGACTCACGCTGCACGAATGATGGCCAAGCTGAAGAAAGACCTGGAGGGAGAACTGGAGGAGGAGAAGAAGAAAAATCCCAAACATGTCAAGAGTAAGACGACTCTCCCTAAACAAATGACTGGCAGACATGAGCTGAAGATGGCCATGATGAAACGAGGTAAGAGCAGAGTCAAACTTTGCTACTTGTAGGTTTTTAAAACCCCTGCATGTGTTTTACACCTTTTTCTATCCTCTGTCTCCAGAAAATTTCACAAAAGAGAGCAAACATGACTTAATCTCCATGGAGCGGCAGAAGGCAGTATTGGAGGTACAATTTTTCAGGAGTTGCTACAATATTGACAGAGATAAAACCTTGTGCTCAGTCAGAAAAATACTTTTTCCTCACCAAAACATACCTAGTTTGCCTTTCTCATTAATCACCTGGTATCCTCCACATGCCCTCATTTTCTCTCCATCAGTTGGCACTGATGACAAAGAGACAAGAGATTCTAAAGATGGACAAGGCCATTGCAAAAGAGGAGAGACAGCTGAAACAGCTTGAAGAGATCATCGAAAGAGACAATCTCGCATTTGAAGAGTTCCTCAGAGAGAACGAGAAGAAGTCTGTGGAGGCCCGGACATTGTAAGAACTATTTACTAAATTATTATTATCTAAAATACATATACTAATGTTAAACACTATGTTTTCACACTGTAATTACAGCTGAATACAGAAGAGTTCATGTGAAATGTAAAAAGTCTGATTGCAGTGATTACTGTGTTTGTTACCAGTTTTGATCGGGAGGCCAAGTCCAAACAGGAGAAGAACGCTGAGATCAAGAAACTGAATGCTGAAATAGGAACCATAAAGAGGTGATGCTTTGCTCTATGTCGTATTATAAGCATATGTATGTAAATGATTTGTGTTTTAAGTGACTACATTTGGAAAGACATGATTTTTTATATATATATCTTTTTCATAGTGAACTCACCAAGCTTGAAGAAATGCTCCTAGACTACAAGAGATACAAGGAGCTTCTGTTAAAGCTGTCTCCTCCAGAGTGGCAGGAGGCTCAGAGAGCTAAAGCCATAAGAGCAAAGGTTCCATCTGATGGAGACACACATGATGAACACAACAGGGAGCCGCTGGAGTCAGCTTCTAGCAAGGACTTTACTGGTAAATCAGCAGACAAGGTTATCAAGACAGGGTGACACTGGTTAAATATCTGCTCATTTTTAATTTTTCAATTCTGCACACAGAATTGGAGAGCAAGGTGACCAGTACTGATACAGAGCTGCCTTACATCAGAGAGACCAGGCTGTCCTCAGTCCACAGCATCACACTGTAAGGGCACACCAACATAGTCAACTCATACACACACAGCATAACTCTGAACATCTTGCAGTCAGTTTATTTGAAATCTTACACTCTGGTGCCAAAAACTTTCTCCTGACCTCACACTCTTTCTTCTGCCTTTCTTCGGGGATCACGAATTCTAACCCTGGTAGTGACAGCTCTGAATATGAGGTCAGTTTTTCTCATTTAATCTTGAGGTTACATTTGCAGTCTTCACAGTGGCCTCTCTTACACACCATGTTGTATCACCTCTCTGCAGAATGAGCCGGAGCTGTACTTTACTGATCCACAGCAGCTTCTAGATCTGGTGACAGAGCTCACAGAGCAGAACTTGTCCCTGATTCAGAACTCTACACGAGTGGAAGAGACAGTGGAGGAGCTCCGACAGTCCATGGAGAAAGCCAGGAAGACGATGTAAGTATTGTGGGTCATGGGCTAAGACTTTTTACTATGTTCTCTTGGCTTAAAATTAATGCTGAACCTATTAGTACTTTTTTCCTTTATGTCTCCAGTGAAAAGGAAGAAGAGCAACTAGCACTCCAAATAAATGACATTAACCAGAGAATCAACCAAGAAAAGGCAAGAGGCTCCAAGCTCAAACAGAAAGTTCAGCTTCATGTCTCACTGAACACAGAGGACCAGGTGAGGAAGCACGATGTATTGGGTCAGACCAGTTTTACCCAGCCTCACCACTCACGTATGTGATAGCAACATGCAGGAAAAGTGTCTTTTTCTTGCCTGCAGGATGTGATGTTTGATGCTCTCAGTGAAAAAGTAGCAGAGGTGCACCACAGCTGTGTGGGTGACAGGATGACCAGCCGCAGCACCTTGGAGAAGCTGACCAATATTGAAAACCGTCTGTCTTCACTGCTGCTGGGCCTTGAGAGCATTCCAAAAGAAACCTTAGAAATTATGAAGAAGATCAAGGACAGCGAGAAGAGGACCAGGTACAGCATGTTTCAGTCACTTTGTTTTACTTACTAGAATATAAATCTGACAGCATATTACCTAAAAAATAATGTTACAGGGAGCGTGAAGAAAAACTGAGGGAGCAGGGGGAGAAACAGAAAGAAAGGATGAGGAGGTACTTGGAGAGATCCCTCACTGACTCCAAGAGAACAGTAAGTCATCATCAAAAACTGAATATCACATTAACAAAAGGCTGTGGTGTGTCTTGATTTCATTTCACTGATTAAAATATATTTTTTAAATGTCTTAAAAACTGGAGCAGAATTTAATGACAAGTTTTAAAAACAGGAGCAAACTCTTTTTGACACTTTCAGAGTGGGAGGAAGCTCATGCCCAGATGCATGCCTGTCGCCCAGAAAGTCAAAGTCATCAAAGAGGACAACATCGCTGCTGAAGATGAGATCCATGCCTACCTTTTTACCTCTGATGACATAGAGTAAAAAATAAATAAAACTAACAAGGAAGAAAACTATGCAGAGAAAATTATCAATAAAAATGCAGCCATGTCTCTGACACAGCAGTTAAATATGAATGTGTTGCTACTTAATTTTAGTAGCACTATGATTTTAACCTGAAACTGTTAAATCAGTATCAGCAGAAACTGTATTAATGTAGGATAGAACTTGTATTAAGTTATTTTGAGATTAACACATGACAGGATGTGGTTGTTATAAAAGATTTTCCTGAAGATCTAACCAGCTGCATCTTGTTTTGTGACCTATTGTTACATTTTAGAGGTTTATGGGCTGTTCGTAATAGATTAGAAATATAGAATAGAAAATTAAAACATTGGAACCTTTTGGAGGACTCCATTTATTTTAAAATAATGTGTGCTTGTGCTCTTTCGGGTGCATTTCCTTCACATTCACATACTGTAAATATATGAAAGTACTTTGGGAGCCACTGGACTGCAAGCTCTACCTTAACCAGTCACAACTGAAAATACTGCACAATAAACACGTAATTTATTGTAGTGCATGAAATACAGTGGAGACATTTCTCCAAACAAATACTTTTAATGTATATTGTGCAGATAATACTGATATTTTTCTCAACTAGAATGTTAGAAATTTATGTTATTAACTGTGTCGAGTGCTTAGTTCTCTTAGTGAATTTAATAATTAATAATATAATATAAAAATATGTATAATAACTAATACTTTTATTTTTGTGCTTGTACAAAAATACAAGTAAACTTTATAGGTTTTTCTTAGCACTTCAACTTGAGTAAAGAATTTGAAGTGGCATTTATATTTGTTCTAGAGTAGTTTCTTTTAGGCAATTACTTGCACTTGAGTATCGAGTTTGTGTACTTCTACTACTGTTCTCATAGGCAGACAGTAGGTGGTGGTGTTGAACATCTGTCTCCGCTCTGTGATCAGCCGGAGAGGAAGGAGGATGAGGAAGTGGTCGGAGCAGAGGACTGGAGTTAAACATGAAGCTCCTGTAGTCCTACAGTAGCAGCTGTCAGGAGCTTAAACTAGCTGGGCAGCTAGATAAGAGTAACATTTGACAATGCGATGGGTAACTGCTGGGCATACTGTGTTGGGCTCTTCAGGAGAGAAGCCAACAGGATCCAAAGAGGAGGCGGGTGAGTGAAACATGGCTTTAGCTAGCTGAGCTAACTGACTAGCATGACAGCATCATCTGATCTGAGGCAGCGTATCCGGTTACTGCTAACGCGAGCTAACCGTGGGTTAGCCGGTAACCGATACACCACAGTGAGAGTGAGTTGACTCTGACTGCTCAGTGTTTTAGTCTGGTAGTGTTTGTGTCACCAGAGACAAAGGCCAGTCAGTGAGAGGCTGGTTCCACTGCTGTAAATCCTCTGTGGGGTCCAACCTGCAGTCGGTCTGTGCCAGCAGGGATCAAGACCCCACCCCTACTGTCACAGTCTGGACATGTAATGTAGATGGTTTCATCAGTCAGAGCACTGACATAACTGGCAGACCGAGACAGGACTGCTGAGGAGGGTTCTCACTACCTATATAGTATTTACACTGGATTTCAGTTGTTGAGATTAAATATACTGTCACCACAGAGCACTGGTGGAAATTAACTTAAGTTAAAGTGTCAAACCCACTGTTGTTTGAATTCTTCCTAAAAGCAAAAGTACTCAGAATGTCTTATTTGATATTAATCAATATAATGAATTATTTTTCATTACATTAGACAACTTATAAATTTCACACTGGGGATCAATAGTCTTATTGATTATACTGTAATACACTGCTAAAAAAAAAATAAAGGGAACACTTAAACAGCACATCCTAGATATGGATGAATGAAATCTTCCAGTTGAAAATCTTTAGTCATTACATAGTGGAATGTGTTGAGAACAAAATGACATTAGAATGATTAATGGAAATTAAATTATTCAATGGAAGTCCGGATTCAGAATCATACTCAAAATTAGTGGAAAAGTCAGATCAGGCTGATCCAACATCTGTGGAAATTCCTCAAGACAATTCAAAATGAGGCTCAGTTGTGTGTGTGGCCTCCACGTGCCTGTATGCACTCCCTACAACATCTGGGCATGCTCCTGATGAGACGACAGATGTTCTCCTGAGGGATCTCCTCCCAGACCTGGATCAGGCATCAGTCAACTCCTGGACAGTCTGTGGTACGATGTGGCGTCTGTGGATGGAACGAGACATGATGTCCCAGAGGTGCTTGATCGGATTCAGGTCTGGGAAACAGGCAGATCAGCCCATAGCATCAATGCTGTCATCATGCATCATGCTGACTCACTCCAGCCACATGAGGCCTAGCATTGTCATGCATCAGAAGGAACCCAGGGCCCACTGCACCAGAAAATGGTCTTACAATGGGTCTGAGGTTCTCATCCTGGTCATGCTGGAGGATGTTGCAAGCAGCAGAACGTTCTCCACGGCGTCTCCAGACTGTCACGTCTGTCACATGTGCTCAGTGTAAACCTGCTCTCATCCATGAAGAGCACAGGGCGAAAATGGTGAATCTGCCAATTCTGGTGTACTCTGGCAAATGCCAATCAGCCTGCACGGTGTTAGGCTGTGAGCACAGGCCCCACTTGTGGACGTCGGGCCCTCATACCACTCTTATGGAGCCTGTTTCTGACAGTTTGAGCAGAAACATGCACATTAGTGGCCCGCTGGAGGTCATTTTGTAGGGCTCTGGCAGTTATCCTCGTGTTCCTGCTGCTGGGTTGTTGTCCTCCTACGGCCTCCTCCACGTCTCCTGATGTACAGGCCTGTTTTCTGGTATCGCCTCCATGCTGTTGACACTGTACTGTGAGACACAGCAAACCTTCTTGCCGCAGTGAAAATATTTAAAGCAATAGAATGAATGTTATATTCTACCAAAAACCTTGTAACCATTTGTAATCACCAGCATTTTGATCAGTAACTTCACATACTTTTCACTGTGCCACCATTTGTTTAACAAAAAAGAAAAAAGACAAGTTGGCAATACTAAGTGTAAAGGTAAGAGGTGTAAGAGGGTAAGTTACAGCCAGGTGCATCTAATCACCAGCCCTTAACTAACAGATCATCAGCAGGTGTGCAGATCTGTATAAAGGCAGAAGTCTTGGCCCTTTGCTGGTCTGAAACATTCAGGAGTGTGTTACCACAATGCCAAGAGGGAAAGACATAAGCAATGGTCTTAGAGAAGCGATTGTTATTTAAAAAGAAAAAAAAACATTTTGAAACAATGTATAGTTCAACAAGTGGAAAGCATTCAAGACAGTTGTCAGTCTTTCCAGGAGTTGACTCTCCAGCACGCTCACCCTAAAGTCAGACCGTGCAGTGCTCAGAGAAATGCATAAAAACCCAACTTGCCTCACTGAGCATGTTAAATGTTAAAGTCCATGACAGCATAATTAGAAGAAGACTGAACAAACACACTTTGTTTGAAGGGGTTGCCAGGAGAAAGCCTCTTCTTTGTAAAAAGAAAATGCATGACTGAAGAAAAAATGTATATTTTGGAACATTGTCCTATGAACAGATGAGACCAAAGTGAAGTTGCTTGGCTTCAATGCCCAGCGCCGTGTTTGGTGAAAACTAAATGCAGCATTTTAGCAGAAACACCTCATACCCACTGTCGTGCTTGGCAGTGGAGGAGTGACAATTTGAGCCTGTTTTGCAGCCACAAGACAAACTCCTTTCTATACCGGAGTATTCTAGAGGCTAATGTGAGGCCTGTGTCCGACAGCTTAAGCTTGGTCTGAACTGGGTCATGCAACAGGACAGTGCTGCGAAGCAGACCAGTAAATCTGCATCAGAATGGCTGAAAAGTAAAATAATCAGTGTTTTGAAATGGTCTAGTCAAAGTCCAGACCTCAACCCAATTGAAATGCTGTGGCAGGACCTTCAGAGCCTAAAAATCTCAATGAACTGAAGCAGTGTTGTAAAGAAAAATGAGCCAAATTCCTCCATGATGTGAGAGACTGATGAAGTTACACAAGAAGGGATTATTTCAACTTGTTGCTGCTAAAGATGGATCTACAAGCTATTGAATCACAGGGGCTCTTAGTATTGCCCACATTTTTTGTCTTCATTTGTAAAAAATAAGTTTAAGGTTATTGTTCGCACACGTTGTCTTTATTATCCTTTTGCAAACAAGCCTGTCTTCCAAACATCAAATGCAGCTCTTTGATTTGTCCCTTTCAGTCATAAGTTTATCCTGAGATAACTTGTATACAGTGAAATATAATAGCACCAGTTCAGAATATACAGTATGTTATAGCTGTATTTGCAGATAACTATGTGCTTGGAATCAGATTTCACGTTTTCAGTATCGTATCCTCTTCATTGTCTGTACAGGTCCAAATATTTCCGAAGCACTACCACAGGGGAACATTATACAATAGAGGTATGAGCACATTTACCAGGATTTATTTCTTGTATGATTTATATACTATTTGTCTAACTGTTACTTTTTAATTTTACAGTTTGAAAATCTGGTAGAGAGTGATGAGGTAAGTGTGATCATCTTTTTGATGATAACCTGTTCATATTTTTTCCAGCACCCAAATAAGTTTAAGGAAATTATTGCTAGTCAGTTTGTTCTGAGCTCTGTTGTGGTTCTACTGCTTAAAACCCTTTAACATTGTAAAACACTGAGTATGTGTTTTATGAGACATGAGATGTATTGTCTAATTAAAAGCTGCATTATGCTGGTACTACCAGGATGCTTTTTACTTTCTGTATTGCACCGGACCTGAATATTAATCCTCCGCTGTGATTAGAAAACAAAGCATACACACCTGCTGAAAACACATCGCATTGATACAGCAGTAACTTGATTATTGCCTGCACAGTTCCACAGTGAAATTCTGGTCTATATGGTATCATGTTCTGTTTGTTGCGTTTCAGGGGGAGGGAGAGAGCCCACAGCCCTGCCTCAGGTAAGACAGGTGGTGATTCTTGAGTCTTTTGATGTTCAGAGCAAAAATTCACAAGAGGAGCCTCCAGCCAGCATCATTCACCATCATGTTATAATGATGAACAAACATACATTGAAGAAATGGCCAAAAACAAATCATGCAATATATTATAACAAATCTTTAGAGGGCATCATGTATGTTATCATTGGAACATTTTTGAACTCAGATATCACTAAGCACTTGCAAAGGACATATCTTCCTGGTGAAGGCAGACAGGAGATGAAGTGTCTTTACACCACTGATGGTGGATGCTGACTCAACTGATATGACCAAGAAAGAAACATAATATCATGTTAACATATTGAGAGTTCATGCACATAATCGTAATCAAATAAAAGTGGAATACTGAACTTAACACCAGTCGTACCATTGTCAGCATCTGGAGGGGCCACCTTATCCTTTTCTTCTGCTGCTGGTGCCAGAAACTGGTAATGATCCAGAGTAAAGATAATAAAGTCATGTAGTTTATAACAGTAACGTGTTAATAACATCAATTTAATATGCTTTCACTGTATACATTAAAATTCAACTGTTGAATGTTCTTAGGCATACCTTTCACTATTCATTGTTTACTTTTTACATTTCATTTGATTAGACATTGTCGTCATGTCATGCCAGCGGAGCAGGACACACCAGGTTTATTTTAGCTAAGTTAAATGTGTTAAACGTCTAAGTCAACATGTATTTATAAAAGCTTCAGGTAACATTGGTTTGGATATTTCAAACATAAGCAGGTTAATTGGTAACTGGTGAGGGTATCATGGTCGGGTATAAAAGGAGAATCCACCAAAAGTTCAGTCTTTGTAAAAAATGGGAAACGATTCAGGGACTCTAAGGAAATCTCAGTGCATAACAGCCAAGGGTGCAAACCATTGTGGAATGTGCGTGACCTTCGAGCCCTCAGGCAGCACTGCATGAGAAACCATCATGCTAGCATGATGAATATAGCCACATGGGCTCAGAAGTAGTTTGGACACTTAACACAGTCTGCTGCTGCTGCATTCAGACATGCAACCTGAATGTCTATTATGCAAGGAGGAAGATGTGACAGCAGAAACACTGCTGCCTCATTCTGTCAGTGCTACAGCAGCATGGTGCAGGTTGTGTGTGCTTCACTGGCCAACCTGTAGTCCACATCTGTGTTGTCCCTCTGAAATTGTGTGGCATGTCAAGAAGAGGAGAACTACACAATGGCGACCACAGACTGTTGAGCAGATGAAGTGTTGTATTCAGCATCCAAAACTTAATTTCAGGGTGTTTCATAATCAAATCATATTTACAAAATATAATTAAGTTGGTACCCTGCCTCTCGCCCGTAAGCTGGCTGGGATAGGCTCCAGCACACCCGTGACCCCTGCGGGGACTAAGCGGTATAGAAGATGAATGAA
>OMLM01002556.1:43141-58933 GCA_900302695.1 Helostoma temminkii
AGTCCACATCTGTGTTGTCCCTATGAAATTGTGTGGCATGTCAAGAAGAGGAGAACTACACAATGGCGACCACAGACTGTTGAGCAGATGAAGTGTTGTATTCAGCATCCAAAACATGTTTCATAATCAAATCATATTTACAAAATATAATTAAGTTGGTTTTTTGTACCTTTGTCAGATAAATAATGGCTTAAATCAATAAAAAATCACAGATTAATTGCATAAAATATACTAATTTAACTTATTTACTATATTTTGTTCATTTTTTACTGTAGGCCCATCAGTGAAGATGAGATCAAGCACCTCAGAGAACACCGCTATGCTGCAATCTCAGACAAGCAGATCTTGATCGACCAGAAGCTACAAGTAGAGGTGAGTTGCAATTTAAATGAGTTTTATTTGTTAGATTAACAGCCCTCATTGTTTCATTTTATGTTTAAGGCCTAATTTTTGCTTATTTTTAATTTGCTGCATTGTTTTTTTCTGTTTTGTAATTTTCTGTTCTTTGTTTTTTGTTTGTTTCATTTTTTTTGTTTCTGCTCAGTTAGAGGCACAAGAGGAGAAGTTAAGGCTAGAAGAAGAAGCTAGAAATGCTGCCCAGCGTGAGGCCGCCAGGTTGGCACGTGAACGAAAAATGAAGGAGGTGAGGCGGCACTGAGCGCTCCCTTCTGCCAGTTTGACTTACTTCTTGGCTAAAACAACTTCTCTAACCTACTGGCGCAAAGACAACGCAGCCTTCTCGAGTCCTCAGCCTCCTGTGTTTTAAAAGGACAGTCTTCTATTTATCTTCATCGACCTGTCCTTGTTGTCTAGTCGGTGGCATTGTTGTCTGTGTCAGTGCTCCAGTTACATGACGAACAACTCCTTAGCATTGCTAGTATTGCTACTTAACAGGTACTATTTCAGTCACTTGATATTGGAGAGGCCACAGACACCATATTTACTTCAGCCGGGCACCTCAGAATCGAATAATAACCAGTACATCATGCATAATATACAAATATCAATACGCTATTAAACGTAGAAGTTGAAATGGATGTTTTCGTAACTGCAAGCAGTAAAATAAGGGAAAGGACCAGACCCATGCTGTAAAAATATGCAATACATATCATTGCAGTGCCCACAGTCATACTGGGAATATACTATGAATAGAGAAAATTAGACCGTTGTGATTTAAGGGTATAGTGGCATGAATTTTGGTCGACATCGTGGTTTCATATTTCCTGTACTGTTTAAATAAAACACTGCAAATTGTTATGTGATCTAATGACAACACAGCTGCTTGAATTAGTTTTTCTTTTCATTGCTTTCATGCACCATTCTACTGATATTTTTATTTTTATTTTCAGTTTAGTTTGTGTTTTAATCACAGGAAGGTTCAAGTGTTCGCTTAATCTGTGGTCGTTGTTTGTTTGCAGCTGTCTGCCCAGAGGACACTGGGAAAAGCAGATGGCTCCGGCGGCGAAACTCAGCAAAGAAAGTGAGTCACTTGAGTTCATGAGACAACAGGATCGTTGTTGAGCTGAGGACAAACTGTGTTCATGAGGGTTTGCATATGTTTCAGTAGACAGTGTTGCTGCATATATTTATATGAGGCATGAATGACACTTTCACCAGCCTCAGCTGGCGGCCGATGCAGAGATATTTGAAACCCACAAACTGCAGCATCAGCAGCAAATGTTTTATTAAGTAATTTGTATTATTTCATACAATACAAATACAGTTTTGTATTTGATAGATTTTTTCATATTTTGTAACAAGCTGTAAGTTAAAATAGTGCTTTAATTTAATAAGCACTCAGTGTCCCTGCTTTCATTCAACGTGTCACAATATCCAGTCGGATTTCAATGCTTAAAGTGGTTTTTTTTTTCCAGACTGAGTTTTAAGGATAGATGATGTTTGTACACACAGAGTCATGCTCTAGTTGATTTACATCATCTGTTTGACTGTTTCAGACAAATCTCTGGGGACGATTTCGACGTCTACCTTCAGAATGTAAAAGCCCAGTCTGAAGCTTTCAGGAGCAACAGTGAGTGAGCCTTAGTTATTACCTCTATTATAAAACATTTGTGGCAATAAAAGGATCATAATCTTACTCTGCATCAGTTCAGGGTGTCCTGTGTTTAGGTAAAAAATGTTTTTTTTTTCCCCAGGACTTCCTTCTGACACAAACGTGGTGACTCCCAACACTGAGTGTAGCTGGGATTTTACCACAAAGACTCGCTCTACCAATGATGACGGGACATCACTGGATCTGGAGTGGGAAGATGAGGAAGGTGAGATGCTGCTCTCCGCTCTTGCCAGGCAGATTGATTGTCTTTCCAACGATATTCGTGTTTTGTCACAAATTACAGATCCATCAAACGTTCTTGTCACATTATGTCAAAGCTTTAGATATTTGATCACCCTGGAGAACAAAGCTTCCTCTTCCTCCTCTTCCTCCAGGGTCCTGTTATTTCTCAGCCAAGATTGAGTCTGTTTTTCAGTGACACTGCAGCAAAGATGAGTTGAAGGGGCAGAGCTGGTCTTTTGGGCAAAGCAGATAGTAAATCTCATGTGTCAGCCACCTCAAAAGTCCCATGCAAACGCAGATGTGAAACAAGTGAGCATCAGCAGAAGCACATTCTTAATATCGTCGTCTTAATATCTTTTTCACAGTCAGTCATTCAACTATTCAGACAGAGAAAGGTTCTCATTGTGCTGTTTGGTATCATTGTGTGCACCACACTCAACGTGGACAAGACAAATAATTTCCTAGCATGTTCTATAGAAAGGCCACAAGAGCATAAATAAATAAATGGAGTCCTATCTGAGTGAAAGAAGAAGAAAGGCCCCACTCAAAAGGCACTCATCAAACCTGATGGAACTGGAGATGTTTTGCCTTTTGATATGTGAAAAGCAACATGTCGGTACTATGCTGCTCTGGCCATTTTCAATATGTTTAAAAGAAAGGCTTTGCATTCTTTTAGTGGAAGTGTAGCAACACCATCCACTAAAGAAGACAATTGTTAGTTGCAGCACCAGCTGAAACCATGAAAATGAACCGTGTAAATACCTAACAGAAATATACAGCAAGTTGGGTCCCATAAAAGACATGAAAAGGTTGTAAGGGTAGTATATGAAGTTGTAAGTTCAGTTTAGGAAGTGTGGGTTACATGAATTGGGCTCCTCTGAGGCACCACATCACTGCCTGCAGCCGTTTTTGACTTCAGTGACTTCTGCTGTCAGAATGAAAGCTTGTGTCCTTGCATTGTAGGAATCAATCGAGCACTTCCAGCCTGGGAGAGGTCTCGGACGGAGGAGGACATCCTGCGCGCAGCCCTGAGGCCCGGCGGCAAGCAGATGAACAGTGGCCCGACCTCAGCTTCCGAGGACTCCAACGCACTGGAGTGGGAGAATGATTTTGTGAGTACTCACCCAGAGGACAGCGCAGACACTGAATTTGAAGGGTTTGTCAATCCTGTCTTAGACACTCCCTCTGAGGATGCCTCGGACTGGGGCCTCAGGTCGGACATCCAGGACAGATAGTGTCCAGCACCAAAGGAGACTTTGTTCTATCTTCTTCACGTCAAAGTTCACCAGCTTTTCACCTCATGAAATGGAAATGTATTTACTCTTCGTGTTCTTTCATATGAAACTCTGATGCTGCAGGAATATGTTGTGGATCTGTACACTACGCTACAGTGTAGTCATGTTTCTATTAAATTCTCATTTTTCAGTGCCTTCATTTGCTAAATTAGCTGACCATTTTCTACATGGTAGTTCATCAGTTACATCCTTTACAAGTTAACACGTTGTTCAGTAAGTGCTTCTTTTCAGCACAAGGTGTCCAGGTGATCGTATACAGACCAGTACGCTGCCGAGCTACTGGCTGCATTACTGGTAGACATGGACAACTTTCACTGGTTGTGGAGAGTGTGGTCATGCAAAATCATTTACTACTTTATCTCTCTGAATTCAACCCTTTCTGACCACAGAGCAGTGACTGGGGACCAAATACAGTTCTGAGGCCTTGCTCAGTGGCAATGACAAAAGTATAACACAAAAGCACAGGGAAAAAACATCCGTAATAAGTAGGTGAAAGCCATATAAAGGTAGCTGATGAATAAGTAAAAGATTAGACCAAATGGTTTTGATGTTTTAAGCAAATAATAATGAAACTTAATTTGTTTCCAAATTTGAGCTTGTACACAGGATTACTTCTTGAGTTGCTTGAGGTGGGTTATCATTTAAAGTTTTTTTTTAACCATGGATCGACTGCACAGCATACTTTTGTGTCATTTTTCAAGATTTCAAGATAAATGCTGGTCATGCATGGAAAGACAGAATGTTGTAAAGCAACAGCGCCCTCAAACAAGGCATGCAAGTATTGTAAAAGTTATATGGCACAAATGCAAACAAGCAAAATGAAAATGCTGTTGCTTAATTTGTGAATAACTGCTCTGAAATCCAGAGGACCAATGTCAGGATACACAAAATGGATGGAACATAACAAAAATACTCCTTTTACCAGCTTTAAAAACGTCATGTTTGAGCATAATGAATGTTAATTTAAACCGATCTGAACTAAAAACATTCATAATCTGAATGTTGTTCACTGCTAATAGTGAAGCAATATGTTTTGGGGGAATGATGAGTCTGGATTTAAAAAAGACCAATGTTACGAAACATGCAAACAAGACTCTGTGGCCTAAACTTTGTCATGTTTCTTTAATCGATCCAGTGCCGGCCTCCCTGGATCTGCTGTACAACCGATTGTAGTTCTTGTGTATTAACGTTTTACATCATGACGTTTCGACCCATCACATACGGTCGAGAATGAGTCATCACGGTAGAGTTTCACATTAATTATTTAATCAGTTTGAATCAAATGTAGTTTACAGGTTGTACTCTAATGAAATGACTCACTGATTCACTTGTGAAGAGGAAACATGCACTATTGTTGAAGTGTGTAGATGAGACACATTGTAATGTCATTTAGAAATGTTTTTTAAACACATTTCAGTTTGGTGTGATGATCCTGTATGATCTCTGATTAATCACTGTTTCTGTAACAACATTCCTTGTTGCACTGAGCCTGATGAAGAAAATAAAGTGTAGGAAAATGTCTTGGGCAACATTTAATCTGATGAAATGGTACACGAGGCACCAAGGATTTGGTACATTTCAAGTTGCATTATTTAACAGAACCATCGCCTTATCTGCTCGCATTAGCTGTTGCTGCACATACATTTATATCATTTATATAAAAATTATTTAAGAGAATTACAGACGGCAACGAAACCTCAAATAAACACAACTTGCTTACTCTGGTTCGACTTTGAGGAGTATTGTACATGCACATGTACAGTGAAAGAGTGGTATTAAATTTAAGATAAACTCCTCTGGATTACCCAATCCGGAGGATTATTGTTCTTATACATGTATCTACAAACTATTGCAACCAAATTGAAAACTGGTGTCAGTTTTATAAAGGTTGCTTCTGGTGATGAGTTAGTTCATTTTTATGACTCACAAAATCATGTGACTTATTGGGTGACAAACGACCGATAGACGTTCGTAAGTGATTGAATGTTTTTGTCTCAACTACAATATAACTTTGCGGAACAAGCTACTGCTATTTGTTGCTCTTAAATCACAGAAGGACAAAATGAAGCAAAGTCTAACATATTATAGCACATCAGGTCACAGTTTTCACTCTCAGTGGAGCATCCTGTAGGTCAGCCACAACAGTTCTCTAACTGCCTCAAGGTATGAAAATGGTCTGTCAAGAAAATCTTTGAAATTTCTAAAAACAAAATGTCACTGCTCTTTAAAATGCAACAGTAAATCAGCTTCCTGACAGTTGCTGAACATGTTAATCATCAGCCACACTGAACACTCTTGTGTGGTGTGGATTTCATGTGAAAAGCTCCTTCAAGAACAAGAAGTGGTGCTTTTATATTTCTTGTATTTGAATTGCGTGGAAGATGTTATCATGGCCTGGCAACAGTAAGAGGCCTTGATCAACACCATGGCTTATCAAAGAAAAGTGTGATGCCCAAAATAAACTACTCTAAATGTATTTAAAGTGTGTCTCATATAAGAAGTTAAAATCTGATCGCTGATTACTATTTGTGATCAGTTTGACTCACTGACTCACAACAAGAGTGTGAAACTTCACACAACCTCTCGTGTTTTGTAGAAGAATAGAAAGTCTAATGAGTGATATAGAGATACAGTGCTGTGAAAAAAATATTAGCCCCTTCTGAGAACAAAACCACTGTTCTCCATTTGTGTATAATGGCTCTCACCGTGGTTCCCTTACTTTTTCACAAATGTATTTCCAAACTGCATTTTGTATGTACTCAGGCTATCTTTGTGTAATATTAAAATTTGTTTGCTGAACTGAATAATGTGACATATGGAAAAAAAATCGAATGCTTCTTCACGGCATGGTATTTGAACATATTACTGTCAGCAATCAAAGTTTTCTTTAATGGAGACAGATTTTTTAGAAAAGAGGTAGAAAGGTAAACTTTTCCTTCTGCTCATGGCAGGAAAAACTCCCGACCTGGTGTAGGACTAATAGGCAGTGAATTTTCCAGTGAATTGTTTAATAATATTGATGACTGTTTACATCAAGTCATTTTTCTTGTGTAGTTTTTCCTGTAATACTGCATATCACGACTATGACGCACAGTCTGATCATTTCAGACTGTGTCATCCATATTGGCCTAGAGAAACTCACTGTTAATCATTATAAACCATTCCAGAAACAGAAATCCAACGAGTGTGTTGATCAAGGTACACAGCCTAACATGTCATGAACGGCATTTGTTTAACGGATCCTCCTTGGGAGAATAGTGCTCATCCACCTTTTAACAATAATGTACAGTGTGATGAAATAGACCAAATTCCAGATCTTCAGTAGTTTGGAAATCTGAGGATGTTTAGTGTTGTGTTAAACAGGAATAAGTTATATATGTGCACCAGGCAGCTATTATTATTGTAGGCTGCCCCCAACCCACAGGTCAGTTCTGTGATCTGGTATTGTTAATAGACCACTGTGTGGATGCTTTGTCTGTTTTCTTTCTCCTCTTTCCTTTTTAAACATGAGCATCTTTGTTTCTCTGTCCCTTTTGATAAAACTTTCAGTAAAATGAGCATTATAAGAAAAACATCACCGCAGCGTTTCCTAAAATGTCTCTAGCTGAACGTGTCCAGACGTTTTTCATCATCGGGAGTTCAGATGACGTCATCTGGAGGAGTTTCGGAGGACCAGGTCGAAACAAGACTTCAGCTAATGTAGTAATATCAGTGGACATCACCTGAACTCAGTTTGTCTAGAAGATGAGAGGTGTTTTAATATGTGCCTTTGGAAGAAACATTTACATGAACCATAGGAAGCGAGTTCAGTGATGTAGCCGGGATGTTTGATTGTATGTTGCCCACTAGTGGTTGGACGTGGACGCTGCTTTTGCTCAATAATGTGAAGATTGAATGAAGAATCCGCACTGTCGTCGTTATTCTGCCTCAGCAGCGGTTCCTCTGCGGACATGGGTGTTAAATAGTAAATAATAGTTGGATTAATTACACTAACACAGACTTACTCTGCGGGGACCGCTGAAGTCTCGAACTAGCGACTACAAAGGACGACAACACACAACAAACCGCAGTCCTCCAGACTGACTGGAGCCAGCAACTTGTGAGACGTCCCAGAGCCGCAGCACGACCCCTGTAAGAAACTCAACTTCATACTCTGAAATATCCAAAACGCACCATGTTTTGTTACACATTTAGCTGTTCGTCTTGTTTTGAGGTTAATGAGAGTGGTAGTTTAGCGGCAACGGTCTAGGGTGGACAAAGTTTGTTCATTTGGAAGATTTTCTCATTTATGTGCAGGAAAGCGGTTCCGTGTTTTGGAAAAGTTTATCCACTAACTAGTCTGCTTGTGGAACAGGGTATAAAAGCAGTTGTGGTTGATGTTCAGGTAGTATGGTTTATAAAGTAGCAGAATCCGCCTCGGCTTTAACACCAAAGAGAGCACTAGTTTATCACTGCAGCGGAGGGATATGTTCTCCGCCTCTCCAGTCTACTAGTCTCCAGGATCTGGAGGACATGGCACGGGGAGAAGGAGGGAAGACGCGGCTGAAAACTAGTGAAAATCCCTAAGAAAGCAAAAACGTCGGACTAAACCTTACCAAGAACTCGTGGTTATGGTTTGCGTATACTGGTAAAAGGTACGTGACTAAACAGCCGTTCGGTTAAATAGTATAATTCAACTCCGGTGCATCAGTGGGGGAACGCTGAGCGGAGTCTGGCTACTTTCCCTCGGAGGGCTGGGCTAGCAGCTAGCCTAGCTTAGCTTCAGCTGTGAGAAGTTCAAAAAGTTTCTGGAATGGAGGAAGAGGAGGAAGAAGGCTGAAGTAACTTAGCGAACATGTAAGAGGTAGAAAACTGAGGCTCGAGTTATATTTTAAGGGGGAAACATTAGACTTAAAACAGCTGTTATTTGCATGTTGGTTGTCCGGTTTCTGATAAATGTTAAGCTAAACAAGTTCTGTTAACATTAGCTAGGCTTGTTAGCAAATTCTCGAGGTTGCTTACATTAGCTTGCTACAGACCATGTTTGGCTAATGCCGCTGAAATAAAGCTGTAACATGACTGTATTTTCCTGGTGTAGTTTAATTGCAGCAGCACTAAGCTATTTATTGCCACTGTTCAGGGATTTGTGTAACATTAGATGCGTCTTTCTGAATCCTTTTCTCCCTTTCTCTGGGTGGGGGTGCTTACTACTCACTGAATCGTTCTTCCATATTGTATGTCCCTGTAGTCCATACTTGTCATGCATTTAACCCAGAAAAGATATTTGTTTTTCTCGTTTGTTAGGAGCTGTCAGGAGTCTTTGTGGACTTTACTAAAGCAAGAATCACAGCTTTGCTCAGTCGGTGTGACTGAGGAGAGACTAACATGTGAGAAACAACTACTTGTGCAGACCAGTGTAACAGCGATTTTGGAATTACTTTTCATTGTTTCCACCTTTTCCTGTTGGAGTGTTTTCAGTTTTGGAAACGGCATCAGAGAACTATTGATCTTGACATATTATCTCTAGTTGTGCAATTACACTGTGATGTGAATTGTTACAGTAAATGAAAAATGATTTCTGAGGAAGTCACCAATAATTGTTGTAAGACAGACCACAGTTTATCTTTAGTCATTGTTAGAGTCAAATAAAATCAAGATAGATTTGAGTCTAACAATGACTGATTTGATTTTCCAGCCTTTGAAGGTGAACACAAAGAACAGGCAGTGAGGTGTTATCAGTTTTTAGGATTAGTCATTGAGATTTAAATCAGCTTTTGCTTTCTCTTACTTGTCCATTCTGGAAGGCTACACCTCAGAGGTGTTGATCAAACAGTATGTTTCTGCTTGTTTCAGGCAGATCAGACGTGTCCTTATCTTGAAATCTGTTACTTGTCATTGCTCACCCAACAGTGAATTGATGAATCACTGCAGATCCAGTCTAAAAGAGACCTTGTTGCATCAGGCTCTCTGACGGGTCAGACTGTGTGGAAACAACTACTGTAACAGTCTGGCGAAGGTCAGGAAAAACTGGAACGTTTACAAGCTGATATTTTTTTTTGTGTGTGTATGCCCACACGTTCTACTTTAGAAGGTTTCCCTCCGCTTTCATGTCATCGTAGAACAATGAGCAGTGGAAGTGGGTGCAGTGCTGTCGGACAGCTGTGTGCTGGAAGGGAGGGATCGGAGCAGTGATGGGATGAGGGAGGAAGCAGCTTTGTGGTCACATCCTTTTTGACTAGGACAGGTTTCATAAGCCCCCCAAACTACTGCTGCTGCAGGCTATCTGTGTTTTACTGTCCGTTTCCTGATATAGGCTGAAGTGTCATGTTTTTGCATACATGTAGTTGCACATTAGGTAGACTGTTTAAAACGCTGAATATCACTAAAGCATTAGGTGGGGGTGGTGCAGTTGATGATGATGATTGGGGGCATTCCCACAGTATTGTCTGACTTTCACATAATATTTCAGTAATGTATTATATGTAATATAATATAAAAAGTAATGTTTCAGATGTGACATGAATTTTAATATCAATCATTGAGCATGCCAGCTTTTTTTAACCTCCTGTTCATGTGCACATGGCCAGACAAAGGAATCATGTGTTTTTTGTCCTTGTTGTTGTTGTTGTTGTTTTTTCCATATGTTTGGCTAAAGGAATGTTTTTTTCTATCAATAACGCGTCATGTCATGACTGCAATTCCTATATCTGCCGCATGACTGGTTGATCTAAAATTCTGCATTGTAAGGCTCTTTATTGAAATTATGTGTCAAATCAAAAAGGGAACAAAGAGCTTTTTGAACATGCCTTTAATTGTGAGTAGTGTTGTCCTCAAATTATCTGCATATGTAATACCAAACAAATCAATGTGCTGCTGGTCTTAACATGTATCTGCTCTCTTTTCTGTTTTACAGAGGGTTGTTGAAGTAAAACGCTGCATTGTTTGGATAAGTCAACCCCAGACAGGAGTTGAGTGTTCAATACTTTGTTTCTAAGCCTGTCAACTTGCATGGGAGAGACCTACTGCAGCGCGCCAGCTCTACAAAAGTCCTGATCTCAGCTCCTGCAGCCTGCAACCCCTCCCTCCATCAGTGGTGGTGACCCAACTCTGGACAGCTTGCTGCAGGGCCCTTCCTGAGCAGCAGCAGCTGCGTCCTGCTTGCTGACTCCCCTCCCTCCCCTGCTTCCTGTCCTTGGTCAGACAAGGCTAAAGCCTCCTCTCCCCTACCCCACTCCTCATCTCTTTCGGCCTCTCATATTCTCACACACTTGCATGCACACATTGAATTTGTTTATCTTGTTGACTGCGCACTCACACACAGTTTTAGGCTACTGACCGTATTTGGAGGTCATTAGCAAAGGACTTGAAGCTTGCTTGGACAGACTTTGATTGATCTTCAACCACAGAGTTCCTCTCTGTTATCTACACTGCAGCCTACAGCATGACCTCCATGTCCAGTCTCTTCTCCTTCACAAGCCCCGCAGTTAAACGGCTGCTTGGCTGGAAGCAGGGAGACGAGGAGGAGAAATGGGCAGAAAAGGCAGTGGATGCGCTTGTGAAAAAGCTGAAAAAGAAGAAAGGTGCTATGGAGGACCTGGAGAAAGCCCTGAGCTGCCCGGGGCAGCCCAGCAAGTGTGTTACCATTCCAAGATCACTGGATGGCCGACTACAGGTTTCCCATAGAAAGGGTCTGCCTCATGTTATCTACTGTCGAGTGTGGCGCTGGCCTGACCTCCAGTCTCACCACGAGCTCAAGCCACTGGAGGTGTGTGAGTATCCGTTTGGCTCCAAACAGAAGGAGGTCTGCATCAACCCATATCACTACAAGAGAGTGGAGAGTCCTGGTAGGTACTCGGGCTGTCTTCAAACAAAGTGCATCTTATTTGTTATACTAGAAAGTTAATGTTTGACAGTTACTCTTGACTACTCAGCTTTATTTGACCTATAAGCTAAACAAATTTTATTTATATTTACACCTCAGCAAGTGTGATTTTTAATGGCATTCTTGGCCCTGTTCACACTGCCCTTTTCAAATGTGCTTCTTAATGTTTACAATTGTTAAAGGGCTGTTCTGTAAGGTCCTGTCATTAACAAGTCCGTAACACTGTAGCACATCCAAGACTCTGTGGAGCTCTGCACATCCCATAGCTGGATCTCTGAGTAAACTGGAGAGCTGGTAAACAAATCCGCAAAGGTCAGGAGGCTGTCATCACACGGGGCTGATCCACCCACCTCCTCCATTTCGCAGAAAATCAATATCACTAGCTCTTTTAGAGTCTTATTAGATTATGTGCCCTAGGCACTCCAGATGGGGTGTGGCATCACAGAGGGCCTCACTAAATGCATAAACCACTCAGACTAAACTCACGGCACTTTCTCATCACTACCCCCAACGGCTCTGGCTCTGTCTTTCTTTTTGCCACTCGCACATCACATGTATGACTCTGAGGGATCTGATTTTTTTTTTTTAACATTAGACAGCACTGTATTGATTTATGATTTACATAATGGTCATATTATGCAAGTCTATTAGAGCAAAGCTTGCGGGGTACTTGTAGAGGGACAGCCTTGGAGCCATGTCAGTGGATGAAAATCAAGGCTGAACAAACAACCTCTATCCTTTTGAGAAAATTAAAAAATAAAAATACATATGGATGACCTTTGGTTATCTTTGCAAGGTCTGAAGTGCCTTTCAAGGAATGCAGGACTGTTGTTGTTCAGCAGTGTTTTGTATTAAATGTTTTAAGACACAGGCTGGGATCGTATGTGTATGAGTTTCCATAGTGACAAATCTGTGTTTTGCTGAAAATATAAGCTGTTTATAAACGTATTCCTCAAAAATTGTTATGGTAGGAGAGTTGGCTCATACAATTTTTTTATATCAGGAACCATAGTATCGAAAAATCTAAAAGAATACTAAACTGGTTAGTATCTGTTTTCCCTCAAGTAATTTATAATTGGATCAAAAACGATAAATCGAGTTGTAGCTTGAGAGAATTACTTTTATGAAGTGCTTAAATATTGTTATCATTTAGCAAAAACAAAGATTTCAACTTGTCCACCGTAAGGATGTGCTTTCTTTCTTGGTTTAGCATCACTATAAATTGAATGTCTTTAAGTTTTGGACAATTGTTGAATGAATTTAAGGCAATTAAGACATCCCCTAAGCCTTTGGGTAATTAA
The DNA here is from genome assembly GCA_900302695.1 of Helostoma temminkii. Lineage (NCBI taxonomy): Eukaryota > Metazoa > Chordata > Actinopteri > Anabantiformes > Helostomatidae > Helostoma > Helostoma temminkii. Next base: position 55,892 of record OMLM01002556.1, read on the forward strand.
GTGCCTTTTTCCACTAGTTTGACATTTTATAGGTCAGCTGGCTAATCAAAAAGAATTCTTTCCTAGTGTGTACACTACGACTCCTTTTACAACAGTGTGCCCATCGAAGGCTTCTCTCTCCCTCCTTTCCCCAAACGCTGGCTGTATTTCCTTGTTACTAATATAACTTCTACATTATTAACAAGAAAAAGTGTTTCAGCACAATCAAAGTCGTACTGCAGACATGGTATCTGGTTGCTGTGTGTTGTAGATGCAAAAAAATCCCCCAAATTGTTTTCTAAATAGATTACCAGTATGAAACGGTGAAGAAAATTCCTTCAGCGAAATTTAGTTTCACTATTTTTAAAAAACATTTTCCTTCTTTGGTCCACCATACAGTGCTCCCTCCTGTCCTGGTACCACGGCACAGCGAGTTCAACCCACAGCACAGCTTGCTGGTGCAGTTCCGCAACCTCACCCACAACGAGCCACACATGCCCCTGAACGCCACCTTTCCAGAGTCTTTCCAGCAGCCACACAGTGGGGGAGGCAGCAGCAGCAGCAGCGGAGGAGGTGGAGGAGGCTCTTTTCCCATTTCTCCCAACTCTCCGTATCCTCCTTCTCCAGCCAGCAGTGGTACTTATCCAAACTCTCCTGCCAGCTCGGGGCCCTCCAGTCCATTCCAGCTCCCAGGTATGTTAAATAACTCTGTGTACCTGACCCTGGGAAAAATGCCAAACCATTGTGTGCTTCTGGCTTCTCACTGTCATGTAGCCAACAAGAGGCAAACTGTTGATAAACACTGGGTCTCTGGTGATTTTTCTGTTTCTAAAGTGGTGTAATTTAAGGAAATGGTATTGTTTACAGTTATGTTACAAAGGATCTTAACCAAAGTTCAGGTGAATCATTTTTCATATAAAACAAAACAAATGTTTTGAGCAGTACTGTAAGCAGGTTGAATTACTATATTCCACCAAATCAAGCTACACCCCTAAATCAGAACAAAGGAAATGCCAGCTAAGCAGAGCCACCAGAGCTGCTATCTGCTGTCAAGGCACTAACTTAGTGGACCAGGCAGCTTTTACTTTCTATCACTGCTACTGACTGCAGACAGAACAGATGTGTCTAACTAACACATCTTTACCTTTCAGAGATATAGTCTCGGCTGGACAGATTATATTTGTCGTACTGCTCTGTTCTGCTCCAGTCCAGATCTGCTGACACATCCAGCAGCTGAAGGCAGTCGGACAGAAATGGTCCTAAATAGCAATTTAGGATTTTAGGTCATTTGTACAGAAAAGCTCTGTTCATTTTCATCTTCATCATCATATAAACTCATGAGCAACGTAATTGTCAGTTTCCTCACCAAAATCTAAGTGGGGGCTTCTGCATTGTTTTTTCCTGTGTGCCTCAGTATGGACTTGAAAAGCTCATGTTGCATCTCTGTTGGGAATTCTGTAGCGTGTGGCTTAGCAAGTGAGGGATGTGTAACCCGACACCATTTCCGGGGAACAGATCCTGTGATGATTGTTCGAGTCTAGGGAGACTTGTGTGTCTGCATGACCATTTGCCAGCAACAACAACAACTGGTCTCATCCACCCTAATTGCTCTCTTAATGTCTCAGCTGACACCCCACCCCCAGCCTACATGCCCCCTGATGAGCAGCTGGGCCAGGATAGCCAATCCATGGAAACAAGCAGCAGCTTGGTGCCACAGAACATGGCCAGAGGAGGCAAGTATACACACAGTAGCATTATGATAGATACCCGATGGAGAATGAATGAAATGCCCATTTGAGCTTTCAGTGATGACACTCATCCAGGTCAGCTTTAACATTTTACGAACCCTGTCACAACTGTCTTTCCAGAGCTTTGTGTCAGCACGTTGGTGTGCTGTGATTTTATGTTAGATGTGTCTGAACTACAAGGATTTCACATTTTGTGAAAATAGTAACTGTAATATATACATGGTGACAGACTGACAACGTCTGCTGCTTTGTCTACTGACAAAGACCCATTCTCTGTAGCTGAAATGTTTCTTTGCAAGATACAAAACCTAAAAGATTTTTGTGGGATTTCATCAGCTAAATTTTAGACTGCCTGTTTTCATCTGAACTGTTGTGCAACTTTACAGATGTTCAACCGGTGGAATATGAGGAGCCGAGCCACTGGTGCTCTATTGTCTACTATGAACTCAACAATCGTGTAGGTGAGGCCTACCATGCCTCATCAACCAGTGTGCTTGTGGATGGCTTCACTGACCCCTCAAACAACAAGAACCGCTTCTGCCTCGGGCTGCTGTCCAACGTCAACCGCAACTCCACAATTGAGAACACCCGCAGACACATTGGTAAAGGTAGGGCAATCACACACAGCTGAAACATATACTGGTACAACCGGTAGACATTTTGTTCATGCACACTTTGAGTTTGAGTGTCCTGACCATCACTTGTGTGTCTTTGTTAACCAGGTGTGCACCTGTACTATGTGGGAGGGGAGGTATATGCAGAGTGCCTCAGTGACACCAGCATTTTTGTCCAGAGCCGTAACTGTAATTACCACCACGGCTTCCATCCCACCACTGTCTGCAAGATCCCCAGTGGATGTAGTCTGAAGATTTTTAACAACCAGGAGTTTGCTCAGCTTCTGGCTCAGTCAGTCAACCATGGCTTTGAGGCAGTCTACGAGCTTACCAAGATGTGCACTATAAGAATGAGCTTTGTTAAGGTGAGGCTTCATGTGCTAAAGACCGAGAACAGTTAAAATTCATAAGGGCATTATTGTAACTGAAGTCAAACATCATCATTCTCCGTGTCGTGGTTGTGTAATTTGTTCTGCATTTTGCAGGGCTGGGGAGCTGAGTATCACCGACAGGATGTCACCAGCACCCCCTGCTGGATTGAGGTGCACCTGCACGGGCCCCTCCAGTGGCTGGACAAGGTGCTTACACAAATGGGCTCACCTCTCAACCCAATCTCTTCTGTGTCCTAATGATGGACTCAAGGGAGCCTGGGAAATCTTTTTTTTTTTTTTTTTTTTTAAACCCTTTTTTTTTTTAAACCC
>OMLM01002556.1:65307-90745 GCA_900302695.1 Helostoma temminkii
CCACTCCAGGTAAGTCATGTGGTAAAAAGTCAGTCTCAGCAGGAAATATTTTAGTCTGCAAACAAACAACTTGGATGTCAGATGTGGTCAGCGTCTTCTACAGTAACTGCTATTACACACACACACACACACACACACACACACTGTTTAGTGCTGCACAGTTAATCTAATCACAGTTGCAATCACCATGCCAGCCTGTGCAATCACATAACCAAAATGCTGCAATTTTTTAAAATAAATACGGTATATATGTGACAGCCTGTTCTGTTTACTCATAACGTGAGTCCTAATAAAGAGATGTCATGTAAATCTCTGTTTAGGCAGTGGAGGATGCATATGTGTTTGGTCGCATGATGCATTGTCATTTGATCCCCTGTGTCACTTCTTTTCAGACTTTTCAGACCCTTTTATCAATTTGTTTTTCAAAAATGTGACAGATCTATATATACTGTTCATTATATAGCAAATCTCAGTATCATCCACGATAACACAATATCACTTTTTCACTAAGTTGTGCAGCCCTACTCTTGTTTAGACAAATTAGTCTGTTTTGCAAATGACAGCTTTTACTGTGACATTGTGTTTAACATGCTAGTTGTTCATGTGCTTACCCTACTTTTGTCCCCACAGCTGCCTGCGCTCCTGGTTTCAGAGGCAGCAGACCTGTCCTACATGTCGCATGGACGTCCTCCGAGCGTCTAATAACAATCAGACTCCAGCCCCAGTCCCGGCCCCGCCTCCTGCACCTGCAGCTCCTGCCAATGCCCCCCCAGCCCCACCTGCTAATGGTGAGAGTAAAAACCAGCACACACGAACACAACCGCCATGTTCCTATTGCACAAAGCAGTATTTTCAATCCATGCAGATCTTTTACTTTTTGCATATTTGTCAAAAAATGATTCAGATCATCAAACAATAATATTACACATAGATAACCTGAGTAAATACAAAATGGTTTTTGCATGATGATTTCATTCATTAAGGGAAAAAAACTGTCCAAACCAGCCTGGCCCTGTGGGAAAAAAAAAGTAATTGCCCCCTTAACCTGACAACTGTTTGTGCTACCCTTGGCAGCAACGGCTACAATTAAGCATTTGCATTTACTAGCAACAAGTCTTTGACCTCACTGTGGAGGAATTTTGTCCCACTTTATTTTAGACTTTACAGAATTGTTTTAATTCAGCCCCATTGGAGGGTTTAAGTATGAACAACCAGTAGAAAAAAAAAATATCCAAAAGGGGGAAAATACTAATCACAGCACTGTACCAGCGCCTAAGTTATTAGCAGTGCAGAATGTGTCTCATGTGAGCGCCTCAGCTTCAACACAGCCAAGGCACAAAAGTTAAGCAGTACTACACATTCCAGTTCCTTAGAATCATACATTGTACAGGGTACATTTATATTTATCAAGACGTAATGTACCTTTATACTTACTGCTATTGCTATTGCTATTATTTCCATTTACAGATTGTGTTATTGTTGAATTGTGACAAACAAAAACATACAACATATTTCACCGTGCCATTATTTCATGAAAATGAAGCCAAAAAAAAAAAAAAAGTGCAGTTGCTTGTAGTTTCACCTCCAGCAGCGATAACTTCACTGATTGTCTCCTGTATGACTTTATCAGTCTCTCACATCGTTGTGGAGGAATTTGGCTCATTCTTCTTTACAACATGCTTCAGTTAATTGAGGGTTTTAAGCATTTGCTTATGCACAGCTCTCATAACGTCCTGCCACAGCATTTGTATTGGGTTGAGGTCTGGTTGATTCTGGTTGATTTGTCCATTCAGATGTAGATTTAGTGATGTGCTTTCATCTGTCCATGGGACATGGTTCCAGAAGTCTTGTGGTTTGCTCAGATGCAGTTTTGTGAACCTTAGTTGTTTCTTAGTAGAACCTTTCTCCTGGCAGTTCTTCCAAACAAACTGTAGGTGTTCAGTCTTCTTCTAATTGCCGTCGTGGACTTTAACATTTTCACATTCACTTTGGAGGGAGTGTATTGGGACGTGCACTCCTGGCAACTGTCCTAAATGCTTTCCACTTGTGAATAATCTTTCTCACTGTAGAATGTTACACTTGTTTGGAAATGTTTTTTTCTAGATTGGTTTGAAATTGGGGGGCACGGTGGTGCAGTGGTTAGCACTGTCATCCCACAGCAAGAAGGTCCTGGGTTCAGCCAGGGTCTTTCTGTGTGGAGTTTGCATGTTCTCGCCATGTTTGCATGGGTTCTCTCCGGGCTTCCTCCCAACGTCCAAATGCAGTTATGCAGTCAGGTTAATTGGGGACTCTAAATTCTCACTAAACTCTCACTCACACCTAAAGGCTGTATGTGGCCCTGCGATAGACTGGCGACCTGTCCAGGGTGTACCTGCCTCTCGCCCCATGACAGCTGGGATAGGCTCCAGCACGCCTGTATAGACTAATAGGTATAGAAAATGGATGGTTCTAAATTGATCAGCACCAGCAAACTGCCAAAACTTCTGCTTTTATAGAGGTCTGCACACCCACTGATGATTAATTAATCAAGGGCTGATGTTTAGAAGCACCTGGCTGCCAACTTAAATCCTATGGAGACGACAAGGAGATGCTTCTTTTTTATTTTTGTAAATGCACTGTAAAAAAAAGTTATTGTTTTGTTTGTTTTGATTATATTTACACAAATGAACAGAAAGTTCAGAGATGGACCACTAACATTCACACGACTGTATGTTTTGAAGTATCCTTTGTCTGTAAATACTTGTTTTGACTCTTTTGAAGTATCTCTTTCATTCTTTCCTTCTCCAGTGGCTCCAGGCATGTTACCAGGCTTTCCTCCTGGCATCTTTCCGTTCTGGGGTCCCTTCCCTGCAGTACCTCCTCCTGCTCCTCCCCCTCCCGCTGCCGCTGCAGCAGCTGCAGCTCCTGGTGCTGCTGATGCACCACAAAGCAGGACAGAGGCTACACAGGCAGCTGGTAAGATGACTCATACTACCTTATCAAATGCTCACAATAAAAGTTAAAACAAGTAGTGAATGTTCTAAGAACAATGCCATTTGGTGATTTTATAACATTTGTAACAGCATCTGCAGATGTTATGGATGATTTGTATCACTGTGCATCCCCTGACTGACGCTGACCATCCTTTTGTGCTCTGATTGAAGCACTTATCATGAGTGTCAGTATTAACGGTGACCTCACTGTGTGACTGAACCGTGTGTGTGTTTGTGTCAGGCACCAGCCAGCCCACCTCATCTGCTACAGACACTGCAACAGCAGCTCCTGCTCCAGGATCTGCAATCCCAGGCTTCCCCTTTTCCTTCCCACCCCCTCCCTTCCCCACTGCACCATGGCTGCCCATGCCGCCTCCACCTCCCTTTGGTAAGCGTTTGTCATTTTTTGCCACACACAAAAGCTTAATTTACGCTTTTGTCACCAACACATCTTCTCTTCTTCTCCAGTGTCATCTATGCCTCCCCCTCCTCCGTCTCTGTCCCGACTGTCCGAAGAGGAGCTGAGGGAGCTGGAGGCTGAAGGTCGACGGGGCCTTGAAGCCAGACTCCAGTGTCTCCAAAACATCCACACCCTGCTGGACGCCGCCATGCTCAACATCCACCACTACCTCAGCACCGTCGCCACACTCACGTAACTGAACACTGATACTTTTGCTAAATAAAAGATACATTAATTGAAGTTCTAGTATTGAATATGCATATACTCTCACATAATTAGTTTTATTTGTTATAAAGTTAGTTATAAAATTAATATACACTCACTGGTCAATTTATCAGGTACACCCTGCTAGTAGCGGGTCGAACCCCCTTTTGCCTTCTGAACTGCCTTAATTCTTTGTGGCATAGATTTAACAAGGTGTTGGAAACATTCCTCAGAGATTTTGCTCAAAATTGACATGACAGCATCACGCAGTTGATGCACATCCATGATGTGAATCTCCCTTTCCACCACATCCTAAATGTGCTCTATTGGATTGAGATCTGGTGGCTGTGGAGGCCATTAAGGTACAGTAAAACTAACTGATTGTCACGTTCAGGAAACCAGTTTGAGATGATTTGAGCTTTGTGACATGGTGGAAGTAGACATGGTGTAAACTAGAGATGGTTGTGTGTAAAACAGCTCAGTTTGAACTTCAGCAAGTTGTCTCCACCACATCTATATGACTAAATGTGTTGAGTTGCTGCCATGTGAATGGCTGATAGTGTTAACAAGCAAACAGGTGTACCTAATAAAGTGGCCGGTGAGTGTAATATAGCAATCTTTTAATTAATACTTTAGTTATGTTTTTCTTAGAAAAATCCTCCTTCTGTTTCCTCCACAGTCCTCCTCGGACTGAGGGCAGTGCTGGAGAAGCCAGTGGGACAAACCCCAGTGTAACATCCCTTTCAGCTGCCACTAGTACAGAGAACGACAGCCAGAATGGCTCATCCAGCTGTAAGTAAACTCACTCTTTGCATCAATTGTATGAAGAAATACCAGGGACATTAAACCAGAACCTGAAGCCCTATTTTTGTGTGTGACCAGCTGATCAAGTGAAGGGAGCCGCGGTTTCCTCTCAGCCTGCTGACTCTACTTCAACTGAGCCAGAGAGAAAGGAGAAAATGGACGAAGGAGTGGTGGAGGATGATGACGGAGAGCCAAATGCTGCTGAGCTGAGGCGCCGTCGCCTTCGGAAGTTGGAAACGGCAACATCATCGTCATCACCACCTCCTCCAGACAACTGATCTTCCGGTTCTTACACAGACGTACCGCTCTGGACCAACCTGGAACTCGGCACTAAGATAATATGGTGATAGATGGTTGCTTCGGTTCTTTGTTGCCTCTCTTCCTTGCGGTTCTCGCGTTCCACAGGTTCAGGTTTTGAACTGTGTTGAGTTGGACTCGGGCGGCTAAGAGACGCAGTGATCTGCTTATCTGGACTGATTCTGTTAGAAAGCAATAGCATATCTGTTTTTTCCATTGCCTCTCTCCCTCCAGATTGACTACTGCAGGTGTTTGTTAATGACGTGGAAACAAAATTCTCACTTCAATCCCCAGATTTGTTGACGGAGAGACTGTTTGAATTTGTGTTTGCTAGTTTTACTGTTGGTGCCACGTTTGATTTAAGTTTAATTCGTCTTTCTTCAGTATAAATGTGGTTCCTTCACCACATAATGTTACACGGCACCTGGATAAGCATCACCAGTGGATTCTAATCAAGGAAAGCTAATCGATTATTTTGCCTTCTTTCCTCTAACACACTTTTGGTTCCTGTTACCACTGCAGACCCTGTAACATACAGATTTATTTGAACATGTACATACTGTATAAAGAGTTTTAATAGGATGATCTGTACATAATGCAGAATAAAGTGTTTGACTGAAATGACAGTGGCACAACCTGTTCACCATAGAGGTGGAATACTTTCCAGAGAAGTACAAACTGCTCCTTTCAGGAGGTTTTCTGTTGTAGTGTTTTAATGTTACCTTTGAATTAAAGACTGAGAAATTCAAACCACCAGTCACTACATACAAATTTCTTTTTAGTTTTGACACAGTTAATATGAAACAGCAGATGCAAACAGATATTTTATGGAAAATACAACAACTGACACTGAAGGTTTCCGTAAATAAAAGCAACAGAATTGGGTATAAGAGTTTAGTTGACCCTGGACATGTCATGTTTTGTTCAGAAGCAGTTTTTAGCCATTTTTCACAACAGTGTCTATTTAGGAGCTTTCAACATTTGTCTAGTTATCTAATGTGTGTATGATTATGAAGAGTAAAAAAGGTTTATTACTGTAAAGTTTATGACCCTTAAATAACCTGTAACCAGTAATGTAGATTAAATAATGCAATGCAACTAATTTTAAGGTCCCCTACTATGCAAAATCCAATTTTAAGTCAGTTTTTATGGTGTGTTAGCGTTGCCCCTGCTTTTTATTACTGGTAGAATCCAGCCCCAGCATGGTCTAATCCAATTAATGTTTTGTGCTAATAGGGGTAAGGCAGTCTCAACACATTTTCCATATGTTAGTTTCTCCACAACAGGCTGGACAATTAGATTTTTATGTTTTTATTTGTTGTTTGCACAGTAAATGTCATGGGGGTGAGGTGAACCACAGTTCAGTGACTCACTATGAGGAAGCATCATTCCAGTAAAGTCAAAAACATCTGATTCTTAGCTATGATTAAATGTAGGACTGCAGTTATAAAAAAAATCATAGAAAAGATTTTTTTATGAATGTTTATATAAATGGGATATACACAGCACAATAATAGCAGACCTAAATTTAAAACTTGGAAATAAACAGAATAGCTGCAGCAATGTAAAATTCTGTGATATAAAACTATTTAATCAGAGGGTTAAAAAACTGAATGTTGCTGTTAACAAAAATACCAGAAGAGACATCTGATCAGAGAAAAGGGGTTAATAGGCTGCGACTACACTGTATAACATAAATTTATTAAGTAACGCTAATAAAACTAAATGTGCAATTTTTAGGAAGTGTAAGAGTTACTTCACTTTTTATATCCACATAGTAAAATACTTGCATAAGAAATGCTGTCAAATCTCAGCTTGACCTTTATGAGAAGCTTACTGAGCTCAGTGTTTGTCAACTCACATGTGATAGGGATCTTCCCACCGAGTTTGTTCCCTTTGAGATAAAAAAATATTGTAAATATATCCTCTGTCCAAAAAAGTACAAGGTGCATATTCAGTGTCTGGTGATGACTTCCTGAGATTGTCAGTGCAAAAGCCTGCTCATAGAAGGAGGTGCTATCGGGTGGTAGCTCTGTGGATACCACACCTCTTATCATGGTCAGGACTGAGGATCAGTTCTGGGGGGTTGAGTAGAACGAATGGTGCTGGTGGTTCTGGTCTGGAGGGTTGCTAGCAAACAGGAGAGGAGTGGTCTCTGCTCCATACCAGCTGAAACAGAGTGAAAAGCACAAAAGCTGAGTAGGTACACTGTGCACAGTTTAAGTTTCACTGGTAGCTGTTGTCTTGCATCATCAGAATACAATTGCATCAGTTACAATGTAATCCTAAGATCATTTCTCACTAATAAGGGGTGAAGCAAAAACCCTTTCATTACATCTTAAACTGAGTTTAGACAGGCTTACTTTACTTATTAATAATTAAAACGTATATATATATATTTTTTTTTTTTATTACCAATAGATGTGAAATGTGTATTTTCCCAGCTGTCATTGGCCAGGAGGCAGGGTACATCCCGGACAGATCACCAGTCCATCAGAGGGCCATTAGCTATAAGCTATAAGCTCAACGCCCCCAAAATATTACATTTCTAAACATATAAATCTAAGTTGAACTGATTAGTTGATTGACAGAAAATTATTCAGCAACAATTTTCTTCCTCTTATTGATGTAGAAATACCAAAGCTTCATTCAATGTTTTCTTAATTTTCTATCATAGTAGACACAACATGTCAGCATCAGCTGTAAGATATAGAAATATCCATTTTGAAAAATTATAACATTTAATTGACCAAACAATTCAGTGCGACTATTAATCACAGTACAATACAAATAATTGTGGGATGCAGTCCCATGTAAAGTAAACTAAAGCAAACGACTGTCTGAGAAGCTGGAACTAAGAAACGTTTTGCACCGACCTAAATGATATATTGAAAATCACAATATTGGATGAAGTTGCTGTTGACTGACTAACTAATTAATCAACCAATCATTTCAGTTCTACCTGTGGGTTTCATTTAATGTAATGACAGTACCTTGAGTGTGGATGTAAACTGCGATCCCATGAATTAGATGCGTCCTCGCTGCCTTGAGGGTCATCAAAGAAATATGGCCGAGGCAGAACTCTGTTGTTGATGGCCATGCTGCTGGTCTGTTAAAAAAAATAAAAATTAAAATCAGACAAAAGACCAACTGCAATGAACAATACAGACAATACAGATCCTGCATCATTAGTTTTTAAAGAACTTAGTTGTCGTGTCAGTGAAGAGTCAAGGCAACTGGACTTATTGTTTCTATGACTCAACTTCCAGGTTCCTTATTTATTCCAGTTTCAGTCAGACACACTAACTACCTCCTGAGTTGGCCGGCGAACCCTGAAGATGAGGATGAGCAGACCGGTTGGGAGCAACTCCCATATGAAGAGGATGGCACCGAAGACCAGGTAGCCACTGTCGCCCAGTTCATTACGCAAGTCGGCCTAAGAACAAACACACACGCGTTTATGTAGTGGTATGGTAGTGTGGTTAATAAGTGTGCTTGGACCAAATGTCAAATAATTACCTGGTCAGAGACGTTGTACCAGTCAAAATTGAACGACTCCACCGGGTACTTCTGGGACAGAAAGAGGACCGTCAGGTTGTAGCAGGCTCGGCTGACAAACAACAAGATCACTGCTACTCCCAGTGCTGCTGTATGCCACACTGTGGTCCCCTGGTCAGTCAGAAAAGTTATATATCATCAGGTCAGACCTGGTTTTACGCTTATCATGTGGAATAAGCAAATCTCAATGTGTAAAAACCGAAGCCTAGCACACCTTGCTGATCAGATAGGGGCTGGTGGAGCGCGAGTGTCGCGTCAGGAGCAGCAGCAGAGCAGCCAGAAGCACTGCATCCAAGATGAAGAGGAAGTCATTGACTAGAACTCGAACCAGAACAAGACTCCACGTGTTCTCCCCTGACCCACCACGGCCTCGGTCCCCAAGAGCCGCACAGACAATGTTGACACAGAGGAAGCCGGTGTTCAAGCCACCGTACACCAACCGTGACGCCCACCTGAGGAGAATGCGGAAGCCGGAGTGACAAATTATTTTTCTGTTCGACGATGTTTCAAAGTCAAGAATCAAAACTAAATCTTGGTACAGTATTATTGTAGATGCAAAACAATCACTGTAGAGAGAAACTTACAGTTTTTTGTTCCCTTCTGAGCTGTACAACTCCCTCACTTTGAGTAACACCTGTGGTACAAAAGAGTAAAAAGAAAAAAACTTAAGAATGTAAGTGAAAGCAAAACAAACACTACATTAGTTTCTCTAAAGAAACTGCAAAGGCTTTCATTTTATGTTTGGCACGTTTTGATTTAGTGAAAGGAATTCCCCTACTAAAAGATTACATAAGATCTTGGCTTCCCGACCACTTTTAATAACAGCATTAAAAAACTCCTTTTTATGGTTACAACATGCATCTTATCGACTAGAGAATATGCCCTGCTCCATCACTCAGTCTTACCTGAGTAAAATACAGGTTAATAAGGCTGAGAGTGAAGAACTGCAGACACACGGGGAAGCAGTAGAGCAGCCAGTAGACCGCAACAGGTAGGTGGTTGGCTTCTACAGCATTACAGAAGTAAAAAGAGAACAGGGTGGTGCGGAGGGCAGCCCACAGCACACAGAGGAACAGGAAGACACTCTGGTAGCTCCATCTTTTGTGTTTGTAGAGGTACAGAAGCCAGAGCTGGACGTACACCACCAGGAAGAGTACAGCATACAGAGTGGTGTAGAGGATGGTGAAGCCAAGCTCGACCGACGGGGTAACAGCGGGATGAAGTGGGATGGGGACTGGGGGAGGTGGGGTGGAGGAGCTGGGAGGAGGGGCAGATGTGACGGGAGCTTCCATTGGAGCAGTGTCAGAAATAACTGTCCATCGTTGCAGAGAAACTGCCTGACCTGCCACCTCAGTTAGAGTGGTTTACGTGGGAGATCTGAAGGCAAACATTATACAAATGAGACGTCAGCATGGAGGACATAAACTGTAGACAGTATGGATCTGTAAACATAATCTCCCAGTATTCATTAAGGGTATTATTTATGATCTTTCAGGTGCATTCTGTAGTATTTCAGAAACAACTTCTACTTCTGCAGCAAGAAATAAAATTGATTTTGACAAATCGGACTTATTACTTGGTCGAGTTGACCCTGTCTTTCATTCATCCTGGGGTTTTATTTTGAATGCTGCTAGAAAATGTATGACCATAATTTGACCATGTCAACTGTACAGGCTTCTTTGAAATTATGGGCAAACAATCATATGTGTCTTTTAATCTTTAAAGTCATTCTTTGTATATTATTTTGTTTCACTTTGTAAAACACTTAGACCAGATGATCTAGGATGGATTACCTTCTAAAACTATATTTCCACTACTCTGCACCTTGCACAGTTGACAAACATCAACTGTAAACATAAGACAGCATTCAACATTCATGTTTTAGAATCATGGTCAACGTTCACCACAACATCACCAGGTGAATTTAATATTGTGGCTTATTGGTACATGTGGCAATGTGAATAATACCTACATACAGTACCATCTCGGCCAGGTCTCTCTTGAAAAAATGATAAAACAACTATCAGTTAGTGTAATTACTTTACATAACATTAATGACACTGTAACTATAATGACTTTCACAGTTAAATGATAAGTCGTGTGTGAACCTTAACGCTGTTTTAATTATGCACGCAGCTATAACTGTATGACTGTCACATTACTGTAACGCTAGCTGGCTTTACCACCACTTACAGTACAGTACTACTGGATACAATGGAATTAATACATGGTTATAAAGCAAAAGCATTTTGGACGAAAAATAAACATTTTAAATTGCTCGGTTTTTGTCACCTGGGTACAGCAGTGAACTTCTACACTCAGATTCTAGCTAGCCTTCACTTTCTGAGGAACATAAACAACCTGACGGGTTCCGTTCTAGCTCTTTTTAACGGTTACGCTAGCTGACACTGACTTTATACCCACGTCTACTGTGTCGTAAAGGCGTTCAGTTATGTCGTCTTTTTTCATGGAATACCAAATGTTTAATGTGCTGTTAATAATTTAAGAATAATAACAGACCTTATTTTACGAGCAGCGGACGGCAGTAATCCCTCATTTCCGTGTTTTGTGATCATCGCAACGTCTGATGGGCGGAGCCAACGTTTGGATTCAACCGCCAATCAGCGGCTGCAGGAAATCGCGGTTTGTTCAAGTTGTTCTTTACTTACCTTTAGAAAGACGGTACAAATCATAACACAGATTGTTTACAGACCACAGAGAAAGTGATTTTGGTAACGTCGGTGTTGTGGTTTAGTTGTGTAGTTCAGTAGATGCGGGTTTAGTATCTCAGGGATCCGCCGAAGAATCCACCGCTTTCCTCAGTGGACTCTCGTTACAGACAAACGTGACTGCTCTTCTCGCTCCGTCCCGTCCGTTAATCTCGTGTCAAGACGGTGCTGCATTATTAAAGTGCTCCAGGATGCCCATGGTACTGCGATCTAGAAAATCCATCCACCCCAGCCAGGCAGCTGAGGTAGAGTCTGAGTTAAGGGACACAGCACCAGTAACACCAAGAAGGTCGGCCCGCCCGTACGGGAAAATAACAGAGAGCGTTACGTACGAGGTGGGTATTATTACTCAGCCTTTCCGCCTCCTCTTCCTCCACTGCTGAAAACTTCACCGTCGGCCACGTAGCTGACTCGCTAACGTTAACGGCAGCGACGTTAGCTGAGCCCGAGAAAATACTCTAAGAGGCATTACATCGAGTCTAGCCTGCCTTAAACTGCAGTAGCTATATTTACTACCACTCCAAGTGTGTAATATTTGCTAGCTCGTTAGCATAACTGTTAGGGCATTTTAAAAAAATACACCGTGAGAACCCCAGCGCCCTGCCTAAACTTATTACCTAGCACATTACTTCATTGTGGTAAGTTTGTTTTTTTTCCGCTGATGGGTTTTCTATGTGATAAAACACAGTTAAACCCTCTTTGTTTTACATTTAGTTCATACATTGTGTATATATATATATACACTGCGAGTGTGTGAGCTAGTCCAGTCTTACAGGGCTGCACGGCTACTGTTTTCCTACAATGCTGTTGTCTCCGTAATAACTTTAAACATCGCCGCTATGGTCCTGTCAGCAGTCAGATGAGTCAGACTCGGAGCCTGTCCAGAGTCAAGTGATGGAGAAACACCAGGGTGTCCCGGCCGAGCTGGAGGAGGAGGCTGCTGAGGAAGCAGATCTGACGGTAGGCTATAATTCACCTCACAGAAAAGCCAAACAAACACACCTCTGTCTGCTAGATGTAATTTGGTACGTGCAGGAAAAACATGGCCACCTAAGATGCCTGGGTGTGGCACAGCTCTGTGTTGGTAGAAATAAAACTGTGTGGTTGCAGCATCATGTAATTATCATCAGGAAATGTCCTAATCTCCTTTACTCTCCTTGTAGAGAAGTACAGCTGATTTACAGTTAACAACTGAAGTATTAAAGTTTTGAGGCAATTTTCTTTCACATAAGGTAATTATTTTAATAATAATTTATCTGAACAGGAACTTGTCAATCAAAACATTTTCAAATAGCTTCTTGTGGTTCTAGTTAGGAGCGCACACACTTGTTGGTAGTCTTCCACAAAAAATGAGGAACCTAGAGGTTCTCTGATATAACTTGATGCTGAAAAATAGAGATCTGACTTTGCTTTGCACAACGCTCGGAGGCAATCAGCACAAGTGATTTCTGTAGCTCAGTCCCAGTGAGACTTCTGCACCTGCCAGCTAGCTTGGTCCACTCTTCCTAACGTGACTTGCCAAAAAGAGTTTTGTCTCATTTGTCCTAGTGACATCCTCCTAGAAGTATTGTGGCTTCTGAATGCGATTTTTGAGATGAGATGGGGTTTTTTTGTTTGTTTGTTTTTCCCCATGCAGTCACTCAAAAAGTTGACCTGGCTACAGTTGGCTACAGTCACCTGGACCTCAAACGTCTTGATGTTTAAAACTGGAGTCCCAGGGGCATAAAGCTGCATGGACATGGCCTTACAGTCTATGTAACAAGCTTGTGTATAATTTTGTTGCTCATCTCCTCAGACAACCTTATATTTTTCCATTTTCAGTGTGGTGCACTCAGTGATATAGCAGAACAAACAGCAGAGTCAGTACTTCACTCCTAAAATCTTGATTATACAATTTAAGATGTGTAATCACAGGAAACAGATTGAAATTTTACTATAATGTAATAATTTAAATGTTTTCTAAAGATACTATCATTTTAGCACCTGCCATTTTCACCTATTGTGTATTTAAAATGTTCCAAGTTTTTCAGTTTAAGTGATGTAATCACTTACTCACTCACTTACTAGACTTAGATCATAATCTTGATGGACCTGCTCCTCCAGAACATATGACATCACCTGGGCCGAAAACCTGCTTCTAGCTGAAGGTTTTTCAGTTACAAACAGAGAAGGGAAGGCGGAGGAAAGTCACATACAGGCACTAAAACGACAGGAAGCTGTTTAAAAAATCAGTGATTTCGTTCTTTTTTAACCAAAAATTTTAAGTATTCACTTCTATAAAAAGCAATACTCAGATAACGCCTAAACTAAAAAAATATTTGGTGTGACCACACTTTGCATTTAAGTAAACTCTGTGTGGTTGTAAGTCTGTAAGAAGAACTCCAGGATAGTGAGGTCAGGACTTGTTCTGCAAATTAAATGAAACTAATAAAACTTATCAGGCACAGATCAGATGCCTTACTAATGAAGTTGTGTAATGTATAAGAACCAAAACATCTCAGAGCATTGTACTGTAATTACATTGATTCATATATAGGTAACAATACAGCTTAAACCATCCTAATACATTGTAGTATCTATATTTAGCTACTTTCAAGAGGAAATGTTGCAAAGCACTTCAGCATAATAGAAGATGAAAAGCATATACAGTTAAATCCAAAGTTTTCAGCTTCCTTTATGAATCAAACAAAACCCTTAAATTAACCAGAAGTGTTTAATCCGGTGTGCCGCTGTGTGATCAATGGACTTTTTCTAGGATGATGACCTTAACCCCACCCAAACCCCAAATAAGCACAGCAGTCGTCCTGGCAGAGCTCCAAGGATTCTTGCTGAAATGTTTACAATTTACAAAGTTTTTGAAATTTTGCACTTTAAACCATTGTTTCTAACAGAATTTGTCATTGTACTTTCTAGTAATGCAACATACATAACATGCTGTTCTAGACACTGCAAAATGCTTGGAAATGGCCATGTAGCCTTCCCCTTAAGATGAGCATCCACTGTCTTCTTTATGAGTTAAATATAGTTTCCACTGAATATGAGTATTTATGAAAATGAACAGTGTGCAATGAGTTTGAAGCAGAACAAGATGAATATTCACCATTGACTACTGACTGATGCTGTGCCCATGGTAACACTCAAGTCAAATAAAACATAGAAGTCTCCAGCAGCCGTGCTCAGGTGTAGCAGTCATGAGAGCTGATTTAAATAGGTGTGGCTGTAGAATAAGCGGTGTTGTTTTTAAACTGTCGGTACAAAGGAGAAACAATATCATAATGTCTGGTGATGTTTAACTGCTTATCTTTTGGCTGTTATGTGCTTTTTCTAATGAAGCTCTGTTTCCGTCAGGAACTGAAGCATTGTAGTGTTTTGCTGGATCGCCTCCCTGCTGATGACAAGGCTACAAAAAAGGCGCTTGAGGAAAAAGAAGACATGAACCGCAAAGGAGGGAAACACGGCTCTCGGATACCTACTTTCCATAAACGACCGTCCAGCGCCAGCCAGAATACAGAGCCGCCTGCTCTCAGAAAAGATACTCCTGTCCATGTACCTCAGCCTTCCCAGAAAGCTGGAAGTGGAAGAGTTGAGACTTCGAAGTCCAAACTGCCTGATGTAAAAGAAACGACACTCCCGCTGCCGTCAATCCGTTCCCCCAAAGTTTGCTTTGAGACCTCCTCTCCATTCAGCAGCACAGAACAAGTTGGTGCTTCTGCTGCTGCATCTAATAGCTCCCAAGTTACTGTACCCAGGAGCTGGACTTTATCTGGGTCTGAGCAGTACATGACTGCAAGCCCCAGGCCTGCACTCAGACCAGAGCAAATCTCAGAGCAACATCTACCAGAGCTAGACATGAGCAAAACCTTAGAAATAGAAGGTGCTACTACATTTGACGCTGTAAGTCATCTTCCATGCATGGACCTCTTCAGCCAGAGACCAGAGGAAGATGGATCAGAGAAATGTGTGGTGGACAATGAAAGCAGGATTCCTCCCACACCTTCACATACTGACAAGTGGGAGTCAGAAGAGATCGCCAACACAACAGAGGTCTGTCATGTAGATGCTATAATGGATGAAGAACCACCGTGGGCGAGGGAGCTGATAAACACTCATGAATTAAAGGACAGTCAATCATCATCAGATGCTGAATGTGAGGAGGAATTGGCAGGTGAAAAGCCTGAGGGTCATGATTCAGAGCAGGTGGACGACCATTGTAGGTCAGATATAAGCAAGTTAAAGTTCTCAAATCCTACAGAGGAACAAGGCAGCGTGAATAAACTCCCCTGTCGTTCAGCACAGAACTCTGTTACAGCTCATACTAGCAAGTCAGCTAAGGTACGTCAGATATGATTCACTTACATAAACTTACACTGTCCTCTTGGTGTTCTCAAGTCATTTTTAGAGGAATTTCACTACACCTTGTAGTAACAGTCTTGTTATGTAACACAGAGTCAAAGTTGCAATCTTTATCTCTTAGTCCATAAGTAAAAATAAAATTTCTCTCCTTTTGTAGAGCTCGGGATGCTCCAGTTTTGTCTTCTGCTTCTTGCTGCCCACCACATTGCTGCTACTAGGAGGATTCGGTCAGCACGTTTGGCATTATGGACTTCCCATGTCTGTGGCTCAGCTCACTGCTCAGCTGGAACTTCACTGGCTGGAAGGCTTTGGCTTAATCCCTGAGCCTTGTAGCACTGATTGTCGGTAAGAAATCTCAACAGATTGTCCTGTTTAGTTCTTTGCAGTAGTCAGCTGTGGCCAAAACAGTAGTATGTGGTCTTGTTAACTCATATAAAAAGTTAAAAATACAAAACACACACCAAATACTAAACTTTAACAGCCTCATTTATCAAGATCCAAAATGTTGAATACCAAATTGCATGCACAAGCTTCAAAATTGTGTGTTTCATTCGTAAAACATAAGGAATATTGCAGGTGATCTACTAAGAAAAATTGTCCACATGTTTGAGGTGGAGGTGGTTGTATTTACACGAGGATTTTGCGTGTTTCACTAGTGTCTGTTGTGAAGAGTTTAGAGAATGATCAGTGTGAATGCAGGAGGAAATTCTATCCAGAAGAATTAAAGGTGTTAGCGGAGGAGGCTAACACAATGCTTGTATAATGGCACCTGTTGGGTGGTGGCTGGTTACAGCAGCTGCTCTCTTTGTGTGTTGTTTTTGTTGGCTAATCTTCCTCTAACTCATGTTGTGCTCTACTGAAGTGAATTTACTGGGATTTTTCTAATCCCCTGTCTTTGTGTGGGGACTTTTTGATGACTTTATTTGGAGGCACACATTACCATAGATATAACATTGTTTTATGCTATTAGCTACAAGCTCTTAGCACTGCAAAACACAGGCCTGATCTAGTAGAGAGCCCTGAAATCTACCAAGAATTCAGCAGAATATGTGAAATCCACCAGGAGCTGAGGAGGCAGAGGTTCAGAGCTGAGGAGAAGTGTTGAGAAAACTTGGTGAGACTATGTCTGTCCAGTAACATGGAGTCATCTGTGCTGATCAAGGTGCCTGAAGGAACTCAGTCCTGATTCAGTGTAACTGGATGGTTTTCAGCTGGCAAGAAAAAACAGGCAAACAAGGCCTTGCGGCTATTAGACTTCTCAGTCTCCATCATCCAGCAAACTCAGTGACCTCAGTAACTGCAGACTGCCATGCCGGATTCTGTGTTGTTTTTAACTTTTGATGTCATTTTTGATGTCTCTGCTGCTGTGATGTGAATTTCCCTTTCTGGGGATCTATAAAGTATAATCTAATCTAATTATCACTTTCATGAGCTATAACAACGAAATCTCAATATTACAAGAAGACACGCTACATGTAAAGTAGTGTCCTATAAGGAAAACCAGCAACCGCACAAAAGGCCTCATTTAGTGCGTCTGGGTGCACAGAAACCACAGCAGGCAGGTCATATCAAGTGTATAACACACACACATTTGCATATATCTCTTGCATTGAGTGAAATAAAACTTACTTTACTTTCATCACATCACTTTAGTTGTGTATTTACATTTTCTCCCCCCCTGAATTTTGTGCATTTGACAAAAAATGATCCATTTATAAAGACAAAGCTACAAAATCCACAGCATGCGCTATTTTACAAA
The DNA here is from genome assembly GCA_900302695.1 of Helostoma temminkii. NCBI lineage: Eukaryota > Metazoa > Chordata > Actinopteri > Anabantiformes > Helostomatidae > Helostoma > Helostoma temminkii. Next base: position 82,444 of record OMLM01002556.1, read on the forward strand.
TTTCAAAGGCTCAGTCCTTAGTGCACACCCTTAGTAGATCGGCTTGTGCAGTTTTTTTCACAGTGTTATCAAATTTGCATGTGATTTCATTCACATAAACCTTTAGTGAATCAGGACCTGATTTTGCTTGAGCTTTTCCTCTTGTTTTTCAGAGTTAATCTGGTGGAGACCATCCCTGTCGGTCTCGACACGTCTTTTTCCTCATCCAGGCCGAGCATCGCAGACAGCTGGCTTCATCTGCTAAACAAGGCCAACAGCTCCGTCCACATTGCTACTTTTCATGTCACACTACAAGACAGCGATCTGAAGTCCACTGACTCTCAGGTTAGTTTAAAGTCATTTCCTTGTTTCATGATTTTACTCAATCAGTTTCTTCATTTAAAAGATTTGATGTTTGTTTACAGGGAAGACAGGTAGTTGAGCACCTGAAACAGCTTGAATCTAGAGGCGTGAATCTCCAGATTGCTGTCAACGCCCAAGACACAGCAGAACTGGGTATAACAGGTACAACATCATTTGAAAGTACAGAGAGAGGATGTCCTTAATAGCTGTGGCTTCAAAAGTTCATGATGTTTTTGGTCCTGGTCACCATTACAAAATACAAATGTGTCCTAAACAGCAGATTGTGGCAGTTCTATGAAGAGAAGGTACCACTTGCCAATGTTGGATTTTCTTTCATAAAAACATTAAATTCAGCTGATGCTGTGTGAATAGAATGAGAATATTGTGTGTGAGGAAAGTGTTGATCCCAGTACGTCTTGGTCAGGTGCAGAAGTCAGAGAAATAGACCTCAAGGCTGTAACTGGAGGCATCTTCCACACCAAGCTGTGGGTGGTTGATCAGAAACACATCTACTTGGGCAGTGCCGACATGGACTGGCGCTCTCTAAGTCAGGTAAAACATGCTTTTTACTTTTTATTTTAAAAAAAAGTCACCTAAGATATCATACATGTTTTAGAAAATACACAGAACCATTGTCAGCAAAAGAGAACTAAAACATTATATAGTGCTCAGTAAGTAACTGATATTAACAAAGAAGCGGTTGTGAAACTGTGTTGCTGCCAAAAGGTAGATAAGTAGACAAAATAAATGTCCTTGACATTTAAATTGAATAAAATCATCTGGATTATCGTTTGGCTCTTAACAGCACAACACACAGTAACTGTGCTGCTCCCAGCTCAAACTGGTTCCACTGGTTCCATTAAACTAATTTGTTCAGAATCATTGTGCTTGCTGGAATACAGCCATCACTGCTGGCATGCAAACACAGACACAGTGGTCGCTGTGACATAATGAACACATCCTGTGGTTTTTGCTGAACCAAGGTAAAGGAAGTGGGTCTGTCTGTGGAGGACTGCAGCTGCCTGGCTCAGGACGTGTATCGTATCTTTGGGGTGTACTGGAGCATCGGAGGTGGGAACAGTAGTTATCTGCCTCCATATTGGCCTGCTCGCCTCTCCGCCCTGTCCAGCTCCCAGAATCCTCTACACCTGAAGTTTAACGGTGTACCTGCTCGAGTTTACCTGTCTGTAAGTTCAGCGCGACTCTGTCATGTGGTCATAATCTGTGTGCTCTTTTTAAAGTGTCTTAATGTATTCTAATGAATGTAAAATATCTAATGAAAAAGCATCTCACAAACACTCAAAAATGTTTGTCTATGCCCTTTTGTTTTGTTTTTTAGAGTTTGGGTCCAGCCTATGTGTGTGAGCATGACGTCCTCTCGTTTTCAGTATTTTACTTCTTCCTGCTGCTTTCATGATCTTCAGTACTTGTTCTGTATCTGTTTCCTGCAGAGTTCCCCTCCACAAATCTCAGCACGCGGCCGCTCTGATGCCCTCTACACCATCCTGTCTGTCATCAACGATGCCCAGAGATTTGTTTACATCTCTGTCACGGAGTACCTTCCTCTGAATCAGGACGCATCTGAGGGCCCGTTTAGGTACACTCAATGCAAAGAAACACCACTGTTAAAACCCTCCACAATCACTGGCAGACACACACACTCTGCATATTAAAGATCGCTGTGTTTACTCATTATTGTGAATAGATAGATGCTACTGTATCACAGTCAAAGTTTCTTGCTTTCAGGTTGTGGTCCCCCATTGACTCAGCCCTGCAAGCTGCAGGCTGCACCAGAGGGGTGCAGGTCAGACTGATGGTCAGCTGCTGGAAGCAATCTCCTGCCCACATGTTCACCTTCCTCCAGTCCCTGCTGGTGCTCAGCAGGCCTCCGCTGAATTGTGACATTCGTGTGGTACGTTTGAAGATTTTATTTCATTTATCGATAAAACATGATGGGCTCACAGAAAGTGCTCTTAACTGTTGTTATTGTTTCTGTGCAGAAAGTCTTTACAGTTCCTTCAACACAGGAGCAGATGAAGATCCCCTTGACACGAGTCAATCATGCCAAGTTCATGGTCACAGACAGAGTGGTCTATATCGGTATGTTATCTCTCCTATTAACTCATTATTTATGTGATTATAAGTTAGATCTGCCATGTGATTTTTAAATTAGAAAAACTGTACTTAGAACTACATGTACTGCGATGGAAAAGTTTTTCCTTTGTGAATACAGTGAATCTACTAAAATATATCCTAATATATGCAAAATATTGACAGGAGCCAGTTGGAATATTCAGTACTTTGCGTACAAATTGTTGATGATTTTTCTCTGCTTGAATGCAGGGCTTTCACACATAGTTAAGCATAAATGGTATGATGTTCATTCACAGGAACGTCTGACTGGACGGAGAAGTACTTCACTCAGACTGCAGGTGTGGGCTTGGTTGTAAACCAGACAGGCTCAGAAGTTGGTAGAGACCAGCAGAGTCTGCAGAGCCAAGCAGAGGAGCTCTTCCTCAGAGACTGGACGTCCCAGTACGCCAGCACACTCTCTGTTGACGACACAGACGTCTGCCCTCGTCAGTGACAGTGAAGATTTGCTCTTTAATAAAGCACGGTGTATTGTAGATGAGTATCTGGCTTCCCTTGCTACTTGAACTTCTTTTTAACTTTTGCAGTTTGCTGTACTGTGTCACTGAACACTTGCTGCTGTTTGCCAACTGGTTGCCTTTTTCTGTATATAGTTGCATTTTTATATTTAGTTTCGGGACATATTATTTTTATACTCTTACATCTTACTCTTACTCTTACATGAGCTGATGCATGTGGGAACTAATTTGTGTCCTTTGTGATTTGAATGTTTTTTTTCCTGCAAACAATATACATGCCTTTTTCAGCAGCAGGAAATGAAATTATTTCCAAAGAGGTGTGTACACCGCAGCCATGTTTACAGAGCTGAAGCTATCTAAAATGTTTGCCACTGTAGATAGAAGCTCACTCAAATAGGGGAAAGCTTCGTTTTTGCTTTGTGTACTGTGTGTTTGAAAGACCTTTCTTTTCTGGCATGTGGTTTACTGTACTGGTAATTACTGTGCTGTTTCCTAGACCAATTCATTACCAGGGTTATCTATTGTCTGCTCAAAATCCTGCTTTTATCATCAGTGGACATGTCATTTCAGACTGTTAAACAAAGGGACGTCCTGGCTGTTTGAACAGAGCAGAATGCCTCAGTTGATCCTGACAAACTGAGCAGGATATTGGATGTTTCGGTATAAATAAAACCTGTTCTCTGGTTGGCGATTTTTGAGTTTTTATTTGACTGTTATAAAAGCAGTCAGGTATTGTTGACTTGTTGAAGGACTAGTCTTGTTTTACTTCAAGAGTTAGTTCACCAAAATTACCCGACTTTTCTATCTCCTTTATTAATATTATTATTTATTGTGCACTTTTAAAACTCAATAATCGCACATGCACTGGTATAATGTCACTAGCATCCATGCTCTAGACACCATTAAAGTCTGTATCAGATGGTAATATCGGTAATATTTTTGTGGGGACCACAGCAGTGAACCAACCAACAGTCATCCTTACAAGCACCACTACTGTAGCACTGTAGCAGCTCAGTTGCTGTAGAAGATCCAAAGTAATTAGAAAAATGATGATAGTTAATCTGTCAGTGATGTTTCATCAGACCAGCCAGTGAACTGACGTTTAATGTTTCTGAACTTAAACAAACTTCCAGACAGAAGAACTTTTATTTACCTTTTATTTTCACATATTTCACACACATTTCACTAACCACTAGGCAAAATATCCTACACGCATATCTAAATAACTTTGAAACCCATGATAAAAGTGAAGGATCTGTCCTCACACTGTACTGAAAGAAGCTCAGTGGTATCTGCTGCAGTTACAGATCTGTGGATCCTCACAGCAGGTTGGTGTCGCTGCTCTGTGTGAGTCAGCAACTCCAAACTCCTCAAAGCCTTCGTGTCTTCTGTTCGCCCACCCAGCTGAGTCTGCTCCATGTGTACAGTTGAAGAAGAAACAACAGAAGGTAAATGAGCCAGACAGTCAGGATGGGAGTGGTGTCTTTTAAGATCACTGGCCATGGCAGCTTTTCAAGTCATTTCCTGCGATCCAGACATACACTGAAGACTGTTTGTCTGAAAGTAAGGGTTGAGGGTCGTTTTGTTCTCACTCAATGGAGAGCTGCACACTGTCCGTCTGGCTCTGCTGCTGCTCATATTTTCTGGCTGACAGACAACAGAAAACAAGATTTTACTTCAGTGCTTATTTACCCTGATCGAAGTTAATGTGTTTGAGAGCCATGTCTGAATGTAACCACTAAAATAATGTGTAGACAATATTATGTGACTTTTCTTTTCTACAGCAAGAATTTAAAAAAACTATCTGGATTAATATGGATGTACAATCTGAGACTACAGACTGGGAAGAATATACCATGCACCCACGAGTACTAATCTGAGTCCCCGGGAGACTGTCTTTTAAGGGAGGGTAGGCAATACTGCAGTCCTTTCACGCACTGCACTGATACTCACCCAGTGAGTACATCTCAAGCTGCTGTCGCAGGCGGACCTTCTGCAGGCTGTCATAGAAGTTGGGCTCCGGGCTGCTGCCCACAGTGGGAGGCAGAGTGAAGATGCGCATGATCTTCCTCTTGTTTCTAAATTATAAGAGACAATGCGAATACGTTAATAATATAAAAGCGTTTTGCTCTAGAGTGCAGAACATCATCGTGTTCTGATCTATAAATCTATTTTATAACGTAAAATGATTTGTAAAGTATGATTTGGAAGACCACTGCACCACACGCCTGCAAAGGAAGACCGTCCTTACTTTCTTGCGTACATCAGCAGGCCGAAGCTGACCAGGATAACCAGCAGGTAGACGTTAGTGGCCTCATTCCAGGCTTCGTGCACCGAGTAGTCTATAGACTCGGGCTCGTTCCCCAAAAGCCCATGAGCGCCCATTGAAACACCACAACCACGTTCTTCGAGTAAATGTGTAAATAAACGATTAAATGTTCAATTTTGTTAAGTCCAGTTGTTTAGTGAGCTAAAGGCGTATTGTAAACAGCATGACGTCACGTCCGCGTACTTCTTCTTCGTCTTCTTTGTTTCAGGCTGAGAGGTGGTGCTGCCCCCCACAGTCTGTAAACAAAAACACAGCTTAAGGTAATACAATTTAACCTTCCCTTACTGAAAGTTAGTATATTTCCCAAGTATACTTATTGTAGTAATGATACTAATGGCACTGTACTTGTAGTATACTTATAAGTCTACATTTTTGTACTTTTTAGGGCTGAATTGGCCCACTTCATAAAGGTATGGTTGTAGTATAAGACGAATAAACCTTTGCTGTTAGTTCACTAATGATGTAATAACAGTATACTTTCTAGATTATCAAAATATTTTCTTAAAGTATACTTTAGCTTACTTCTTAGTTGATTAAAGTGCACTTCTAAATATTAGTTAAATATATATTAATTGTTTCCATGCAGTATGACTTCCTAAAAAACAAATTATTAAGTTATAATCCTAATAGCTATTGTTTATAAACTACTGAAAGGCATGCTGGGTATTTCTATATACTTGTCAGCATACTTACGTATTAGTACAAGCATAGGCCAGGTATACCTAGACTTTATTATATACTTGTCAGTTTACAGCAAGTATACTTAAATACTATTATGTCTAGTATACCTCTAATAAGTACATAAAAAGTAAAAGTATGCTTGCTAATTTATAGTTTAAAAGTAGTGTTCTTATAGTATACTTGAATATACTTCTTTTTAATGCAGGACCTCATTGTCTAGCTGGCTTTACTTGTTTCAGACATTTGCTTTACAAGACAGCATGCTGTGTGCCACACATATGGTGCCACACAGTGTGTGGTATCAACCCTATACAGGCTATGGCAAGCCTTTTTAATATTAAATAGCTAGACTGGATATGTATTGCAGATATCCATAATTCAATTTGTCCTAATAAAAAAGAAGATTTCAGATATCCACGACGTCATTCCTCCTAGTACAAATGACATCACTTTTCCCCATTCATGTGACCAGAGCATGTGGTGTTAACATGAAGGTGTTATATTTATACCCACAGACGACAATGTGATCCTGACAAACTGAGCAGGATACTGGATGTTTCGGTATAAATAAAACCTGTTCTCTGGTTGGCGATTTTTGAGTTTTTATTAGACTGTTATAAAAGCAGTCAGATACTTAAAAGTATACATTTTTGTACTTCTTGGGTCTGAATTGACCCACTTTTTAGTTTATAAAATTATTATATTAAGTATACTACAAATAAACATTTGCTGTTAGTTTACTAGTGATGTAATAGCTTCTAGATTTCTACTTTCTAGATTATCAAAATATTTTCTTAAAGTATACTTTATCTTACCTCTTAGTTGATTTGTTAAATATATGATAATTGTTTCCATGCAGTATGACTTCCTAAAATACAAATTATTAAGTTATAACCTTAATAGCTATATTAGCACCGTGGCCTCACAGCAAGAAGGTCCTGGTTTCGATTCGATTTTGGCCAGGTTGTTTCTGTGTGGAGTTTGCATGTTTGCGTGGGTTCTCTCTGGGCACTCCAGCTTCCTCCCACAGTCCAAGGACTGGTTAACTGGAGACTCTAAATTGCCCATAGGTGTGAATGAGAGTGTGAATGGTTGTCTTTGTCTATATGTGGCCCTGTGATGAACTGGTGACTTGTCCAGCTATCATACAGTCTCGACTGTATGATAGCTGGAAGAGGCTCCACTTACCACTTACCACTTACTTACTCACAGAAAATGGAGGGATTGGATGTTAATTGTTTCCTTGCAGTTATACTTCTTAAAAAACAAATTTTCTTCTATTGTTTATAAACTACTGAAAGGCATGCTGGGTATTTCTATATACTTATCAGTATACTTAAGTATAAGTACAAGCATAGGCCAAGTATACTTAGACTTTACTATATACTTGTCAGTTTACAGCAAGTATACTTAAATAATACTTTGTCTAGTATACCTCTGATAAGTACATAAATAGTAACAGTACTTGCACATTTTTAGTTTGAAAGAAGTGTACTTATACTTGAATATATTTCCTTTTTATAGGGGTTGTGCAGGATCTCATTGTCTAGCTGGCTTTACTTGTTGCAGACATTTGCTTTACAAGACACCACGCTGTGTGGCATCAAACCCATACAGGCAGGTGTGCAGATAGACTGTGATGCTGACACCGCACCCAATGCATGTCGCTATGTGGGTGCTGACATGTTAAACCAGTGTTGAACTAGCTCCAGAACACACCAACTAGAATGAGTGCCTGTTGGGTGGCAGCCAGTTACAGCAGCTCCTCTCTTTGTGTGTTGTTTTTGTTACTTTTGTTTAGTTCTGTTGGATCCTCCTCCTCCAACTCCTGTTGTGTGCTCTTCTGAGGTGATGGGAGAAGTGGACATGGTAGGATTTTTCTGATCTCCTGCATTTGTGTGAGGACTTTTGGTGACTTTGTTTGGTGGCACATGTTACCATGGATACAGCATTGTTTTTCCAGCTAGCATGCTATTACCTACAAGCTGTTAATTAAAAATCTTTACAATATGGTTGAGTAGCAATACATAATATACATTCACTGGCCACTTTATTAGGTACACCCTTAACAATAACACAACCTCACTCCCAATATTCAAAAAACTGCAGAAAACACAATTCTTTCCACAACTTTTTATACACTTAAATAAAGAGTGCTGGGCATTTATGATGTTATGATGATTATGTTGACTTTTTTCTCACTTGTAAATCGCTTGGAATAGAAGCTTCCAAATGTAAATGCAAACTATTTCAGCTTCCGGTGTCAGAACAATGTAAGCCCTGAACAATGCAGCAGGGTAAGGGTTTGGCCTTATAAATATCAGATCACTGGCCAACAAAT